>LOJH01014011.1:0-24425 GCA_001685095.1 Ellobius talpinus | reverse complement strand
GAGAGAGAGAGAGAGAGAGAGAGAGAGAGAGAGAGAGAGACTGGGCCTAGCTTGAGCATTTGAAATCTCAAAGCCCACCCCCAGTTACATGCTTCCTCCAACAAGTCCACACCTAGTAACACTGACAGTTTCTGGTGACCAGGAATTCAAATATGAAAGCCTATCAGGGTCATTTTTACTCAAACCACCACAGCCATTAAAACTCTTACTTTAGAATTCTACACAAACTACAAGGAACCTAGGAAAAAGGTCCCAAAAGAGTAATTTGATCTCCAAGCATGAGCCCCTGTTCTTAAGCTCCACAACTCAAGATAGGCCTCTGAGACCAAGGTATTGCTTTCATGGTATCTTCTGGAATTTTCCTTGACTATAATAACTCATAAAACCTCAATTAATTAGGAAAATAATGCAGTCCAATAATATGATGGCATTTTGTGTTCCTTCTATCTACTGGCTATTGAGAATTGATGGCATTCGATTCTGTCTGAGGAAGAGGTCTGAGTTTGCTCATACGTCAATAACTTTAATAACCCAGCTCACATGGAAGAGAATAGAAGACCTGGCATATCTAGGTGTCTAGCAGAAGCAGTGACAGATACTAATTTATCATTTTAGAATACTGAGTCCTGGCAGCTGGTGTGCATGTCCAAATGTTCAGGAAAAGTTCCAGCATATTCCCTGATGACACACAAACTCGGACATTTCACTGTCTGAGTGTGGAGCCGGTGGTCCACGAAAAATTCCTCAACTTATCTCAGAAACGGGACAGGTGCCTATTTTTCAGGACGGTCTTTTGTTTGTTTGTTTTTTCTGACATTAGACCCAGGTTAAATAAACTCCCTAGAGTGCAATATTAAAAAGCCACCTAAGGACCTATTACTTTAACATCTTCAATAGCACAGGACACTCAGAAAGCTTGTATTACCTGTGTCAACCTACAATGTCTCAAGTAAATGACTGCAATGTTCTTGGGGACTTTTCCCCGTGTCAGTGCCACCAGACCACCGCATCTGGCTGTACAGGCCTACTGCCCAATGTTGTGAACGCCACCTTGAGGTCTGCGTGAGTACAGTCCCAGAAGTGCGCTCTGTAGTCTACATCCAGAGCATTGGCATCGAGTGGACCCTCTGAAGTCATGCAGTGAGGGAATCAATGCATCATCCTCAACTATTCGCTTTTCTCAAAGATGAGAAATTGAAATATTTGTTGTACCCTAAATCCAAGATCATTTAGTACCCAAACTAGTTTGACCTTGACTAACTCCCTATTCCCCCCCCCAACTTAATTGACTCTTTTCAGGCTGAGTTAGCCTAGTCAAGTCTGAGAAAGACAGTCTGGTTGGTTTTGCTGTGGTTAGTGTTTTAAGATTTGGCCTTGATGGCTAAAACGCAGCTAAAGCCCAAGTGTTCTTTCTCGAAGCACAATTTATCTTAGAGTTTCTCAGTCTCTAAAACCAGTCTCCGCCTCCGTGCCCTTCTGAGTCTGTGGGTGATGACTGGCAGTGACATATTGCTGGGTTTCTCTGCAGCATTCAGCGAGCATGGCGAGAGTACTTGCAGAGGCAAGACCCCCTGGAGAAGAGGAGCCCGTCCCCACCTTCCGTCTCTTCAGACAAGCTGAGCAGCTCTGTCAGCATGAACACCTTCTCCGACAGCAGCACACCCGTGAGTGTCCCTGCCAAGCTTGCTTGGACTGGCTTGCGCCACATATGATGCCCGCCCCCTGCGCCGGCTCTTATTCCAAGAAAAGATCTTGAGGTGGTTTGTGATGGGGGTGGGGTGGTGTCTGTGCCACAAGGGAACCCACAGTGAGGCTCTTGACATCTTTGAACTAAGACAAGATTCGTGAGCCCAGAATGAACTTGACCATGTCCACAGATTTTGTGAGATCGCATTTCTCTGTCACTGAGGTGGGCGCTGCCTACCCGCCCTGCTTTTCTTATGGTGTGTTTGCTCCGGTATGTGCCTGTGCGATGCTCGGCTGGCTTGAAATGTTGAAGGCGATCGAAGACTGAAATGGGCTGATAGGGGTTGAGTATGACCATGACTAAATGGGTACCACGTGCCCCTTCCAAAAGGGGCTGCGAGAAACCTGCACCTGCGTAGGTGCAGGACAGACCATAAAGGAGCACAACTCTCCAGGAGGAGATGCCAGAAGTCCAGAGTTTTAAGTGATGCTGATTGAAAGGGAAACATGGTTTTGTACTCTGAAATTGGCTGGCTGACCACCAGTTATGAACTCTTGGTTAGGGCATAAGGTTATGGAGTGAACGCATCTGCTCAATCAGGTCACCTGCAGCCAAGCTAAACAGAGGCGGGGAGTTCATCATTAGGCGCGGGCAAACTGGAGATCAGTGAGTTTCGCCATTATGATCGTCTAGTTATAAGCAATCAGTGAAATGATAAAAAGTTGGGAAGAGGTGATTACGAAAAGAATGTTATTTTCTTTCATTTTTTTTCCTTCGCTACTTTGCTGTCCTGTTTTTTTTCAGTCTTGTAATGAGATCAGGCAAAAGTTACTTTCTTGGAAATGTTTTCAGAAGACGGCATGGCTTGGCATGTTATCTTATGGTTTTGTGTGGGTATGAGTTTTTTAAAAGAAAGAATAAACTGGCTTTACAGCTGTTGAAGTAGAAGAGGAAGATCTGTTTCCATCTGGCCCCAGATCAGGAGCTTTGGTATCCCGGCCACTAGAGGGCGCCTGGGAACCACGTTCGAAAATGCGTCTCCAAGTTGGGCAGTGCTCTTGATTTATGAGAAAAAGAGAAAGTGAAAATTGAGTCCTTCGGATGCCTTTGCTGTGAATGCCAATAGAAAATGCAATCAAATGATTTGGAGATTCTGTATGAAGGACGGAAACTCGATTTCAGAAACCATTTTTATCTGTGAATTAGGGGTTCAGATTCGCCATCCTAGTGGCTGCCAAAGCAGTGCTTCTCAACCTATGGGTCGCGACTTCCCCTTCCAAAATTGTTTACACTGCGATTCATAACGGTAGCAAAATAACAGTAATGAAGTAGCAACAAAATTTTTTTTTTATGGCTTGGGGTGGAATCACCACAACATGAAGAACTGTATTAAGGGTCACAGCATCAGGAAGGTTGAGAACCACTCATTGTTCTAAAGCTCCCGATTCAGGACAATTAGATCGAGTCTGGCAACCCACTGCTTGTATGTGTTCTTTAGCCTTTTGGAGTTGTTGAAAGCTTAGATTATATCTTAGCCCTACGTTTTTCACCGATTCAGTGTTTAACCTTTGCACCCCAAGTGTTCTGTGAGTAAACGCTGGTTTGTCCTTACCTGTGGGTCTTCCTGGTTTTTGTGTCTGCTCATGGTGTTGAGCTCTTTAAACCAGCATAGCTCATGGGTTCCCTTGATCTTTTTTCTAACAGAGGAGCTTGCCTTGTCTAGATGTCTTCTATCAATTGAGTTTTTCATAAGGGGTGTCGATCCAGTGTCATCTTTTAGCTCTGTGGGTTAAGGGACAAAGAAATGTCTAGACATCTAAAAAATAATAGTCAAACAAATTTTTCAAAAATCATTATTTTCCTCTGCTATCAGAAAGCAAACAGAGACTGCTAGATTCTGATAGAGGTTATTGATTATAATAGTGACTTCCGGATTAGTAATGGCAGTCATTTGACACCAACTGTACAAAAATAAGACATGGAAGATACATCCAGAATATAAGACATAAGCAAGACTCAATTTGAACTGCTTCCAAGCCTCCAGGCTGCCAGGAAGGCATACATCCAAGACTTCATTGAACTCCTTCAGTGCTGGAGTACATGGGCTCTAAAAGTACTGAGCTACATCCCTAGCCCTACAAGGCATTAAAAAAATCTGTGCTTACTGGTGTGAAAGCAGTATAGATGGATAAATATTCTCTTAACTTCCATGATCATCACCATGACAGGTTCCCTAACAGGAACAGTATCTTTATATCTTTTGGGGGCTTGCAGCCCACATGGAAACAAAGTAGAAATTGATTTTGATTTACTTGGAGTCACCTGCCAGACACACTGTCCCTACATCCTTAGGAAGGTTACTGGGAGGTTTGGTTTCCTGCCCACTGTGAGTGGGGCACAAGTTTATGCAAGGCATAGGATGGTCCCTGGTCAAACATGGACTAAGGCTTTTTTGGGGGGCGGGTAAAGCAAGGTTTCTCTGTGTGATAGCCCTGGCTGTCCTGGAACTCACTCTGTAGACCAGGCTGGCCTCAAACTCNGAGATCCGCCTGCCTCTGCCTCCTGAGTGCTGGGATTAAAGGCGTGGGCCACCATTGCCTGATCTAACACTATCTTAAAGACAGGAGGTTCAGATTATGACCAACAAAGTAATTCAGAACTTTGGTGCTTTGAGCAATCAGGTCGCATGCAGCCAAGCCATATTATGTTGTGTGGTCTTTACTTCTTCAAGTCCTCAGCCAAAGTCAAATACTATTGTCACCCTGGAGAATTTCCTGGGCCTGACGGGTGCTTCTTCTCTTCCATTTTGCTGAACCTATTACTGCCTAGACCATTATCGGTTTTCCTTAGCCTGGTCAACTAACTGCCTATCTTGTCTCCTGAGCCAGACCAGTTACACCCCACCCCTACATTGTCATAGCTACTGACTGTCCCTGCTGCCTGTCTCAGGTATGCGGTTCATGTGAAACCAGCTCCGTGATCTGATTGAATCCGCCCCCGACGAAAGAATGGCATTTCTGAGTACTTCTGCTCATTATTTTGGCAGGGCATAGCAGGTAATATAGTTCTCAGAATACGTCTGCTTTAAAATACAAAACAGCAGCCATGTTTAAGCACGAGCTCCCAGCTTCAGCTTAAGAAGAGCTGAAGACTTGTCGTGTGCCCAGCCCTTGGCTAATACTTTCTGTGGGTTCCTCATCCAGTTCTCTCGAGGACCATGAGAAAGAGGCACAATTATTAATCTCCATATCACAGATGACGAAAATGAGACTTAAAAGATAAGTAGCCATCCTTGGATTATGCATCGGGCTGGAGCTCGCAGGCTCTGCTTCTTCCATCATTTCCTAGCACTTGAAAGCAAACCTGCATTTAGGCACGGTCAAGCTGGAGGGGTAGCAATCAGCTAACGCATTTGTAAGATGACCCTCCAATTTGATAGCTCTAAACAGTGAATGAAACAATTGGGAAAAAAGTCTGTCTGATATTACAAATCGCCTATTCCATGCTCTTTGATTAAAATCTCAAACCTCAGCAGTTCGACGCCAAATTAAAGAGCAACAGGAGGGAGGATAATATTAAGTTATGTTGGCAATTTGCATATTAAGTGCCCTCATACTGTAGTGTATCATGTGGTAACTAGAAAGTTTTGTTTGAGAAATAAGAAACTTGAATAGGAACTGCCATTGGGAAATGGAAATTGTAGGTGTCCAAATGAGAAAGAGTTTATGTTTTGGCCTCAAAAATATGCACTAATTTGCAAGAACAGCAGAGATTACACTGTGCACTTTTTATTAGTCAGATCCCTGTGTTAAAATGCACTTAGTTCTTAGCTCTGAATAATTTGTAATTTGACTAATAGAATACAGTCTCTGAGACTGGTGACCTGTGTAGCATCACTAGCATGTATTCCTGCAAACTCAGAAAGCCCTCCGAGGTGGTTAGGAGATGGTTTTGTACCATTTGGCTTGACTTTGTCGCCAAAATCCCTCCTGACCTTTTAACCACGCCTACTTCTTCTTGTTGGGTCTTCTATTGTCTTTCTGAAGTTCACCCACTATCTCCCTGAGTCCAAGACATCTCTTGAGAAGTACTTCTTCATCTGCAACTGGAAGTAACACCCACCTCGCAGATGGGTTGGTATTGCTATGAAGATTAAATGGCATGCCATCTGTAAGTCTCAGCAAGGAGCCTGGGCCCCTGGGCTCTCAAAGAAATGTTTGGTTGAATCTGTCCTTAATAATATTCAATGCACTTTTCTTATAGTACTGCAGAAAACTTACACACTACAGAAAGGGAGTTTGTGATTTCGTACTGATTGGGTCCAGGACCTGTTTGAGATTCTCCAAATGAATCTATCAGAATCAACTTGTCCTAGAACAAACATATTTGGGTGCATTCACATATAAATAAACGTGCATACACACACATATGAGATCTATATAATAGAAAGAGTACACAATTAAGCATGTATTTTAGTGTTACTCTTACCAAAGACTTTCAATTTCTGAGAATGAAATAGGATTTGAGTGTCTGTGTTAGCATGAACCGGCGTCTCCTGAGAGATTACATTTCACACACAGTAAAGGCATAGCAGATTATTCTCCTCCTCCCAGATGACTATGAGGATGCTTGTCCACAGGAATGAGGGGTAAGCTCCATTCCCTTAGCTGTGGAAGCCCAGCCCCGAGGGGTCACCACAGTCCCAAGCCAGAGGATTATAGTTCTGAGCAAGTGCAAGGACAGAGGTCTGGACCACCGGACCATTCTAGTTAGCCTTAGGCATCCTAGAGAGAAGGGCTATCAGCCAGTTTGATTTCTGGTGTTGTTTTAGTGGCCCTAGCTTTTAGCAAGAGTGCCTAGACATTCACTGATTGGTGGCCATTAGACCCACCAAAACGTTCCAAATATTCTAAAGGCCGGTGATGGCCCTGAAGTCAGATCCACAGTCTGTCTCACATCACCCTCAAGTCTTATTGCTCATTTTGTATCTCTAATATCCAACTTTAAATACACCAGGAGGAATCTGGTGACTAAAGGGGTTGACAATCATGGCATGGCCACTCAGGGGGAGGGTACACTTGGCACTCAAAGAGGCTTTGCAGTGCCCCTTTCCAGTACAATCTCAAGTGTTGTAATTGCACAGACTGCAAGCCTTGCGATGCTTAATAATTTAACAGCCTAAATTTTCCAGGTCAGGGACAAGTGCTTGTACCCAGCATGTACGGATTTAGATCCCTTGAGTCTTAGTGTTCCAGGACCCAAATTCCATCTTCCACCTTTTGTCTCAGACCCTCAAATAGCACAGGGAATGGAGGACCATTATGAAACAAAGGAATAATTCTTGATAGTTACACAGGAGCAGATGCAATTCTCGTTAAATCTGAGTCATTGAAAGTACATTTGTAGTTTCAGAAATTATTTTAATAATATGTAACCATGAATGCCAGCGTGTAAAAGATGTTTTTGTATAAAAGTGTCTTCACACATGTCCATCTTATGTCTTTCAGTATTCACTGATAATACAGGTTCCTTTCTCCAATATTCCTTAACTTCATTGTTTGAGGTTATTTTCCCCCTGGCAGTTTTTGAAAATGAGCAAGTTGTTTTGGTTTAGGGGTTTATAAAACCTCGAGGCTCAGATAACATCGTGTAAGAACTGGGGTGGGAGGGGGAAGATTATAAGAGTCAGAGGACCAGGAAATCTGCTGTTTGTGTCTCCTAGTTTTATAACAAGGAGGCTTCACCCACGATACCGCAACAAGATGGCTCCCTAGATAGGACCTAAGCAATAATGACATTAATAGACATGCTAACGTGCAAGGGGAAATTCTCATGGGGCTCTAATTAAAGAACTACAGTCAAATAATACCAGCTGAAAAAGGGAGAATTAGTCTTCCCTGGGGGTGAGCCTCGAACTGATTACCCAACTCCTCTTGGTCATCCCTGAAATCATATAATACAAGCAACCCCAAACTGACCTAGCAAGTTGTATTTGGATATTTATGAACATAAACACCTACACACCCATACCCCAACACATACCAAGAATAATTAAGGAAGAAGAGGCCAGGGATTTGAGAGGGTACAGGAGGAGACCTGGGAGGGATTTGAAGGAAGAGAGGAAGGAAAAAATGATGCATTTATATTTTAATTGTAATAAATGGTAAAATGACAAGAGGTTGGAGAGGTAACTTGGCATTTAAACACACTGGCTGCCCTTCCAAAGGACCTGGGTTTGAGTCTTAGTCCCTACATGGTGGCTCTCAACTATCTGTGACTTCAGGGCATTTAATGCCCTCTCTTTGCTTCCACAGGTACTAGGCAAGATTAGATCCACCTTGTTAATTGACCTCACTCTTCCTATAGCTCTCTGAGTGCCTATTGTGTGCTAGACCACTGCACTAGATGCTGGGACACATCAATCACCATTAAACCAAGCAAACCTTACAACCTGTGTCCTTGCAGGATCCCGACAATTCCCCATGCATGATTGGCAGTTCCTGTAACAAACATACTGGTAGCTT
Organism: Ellobius talpinus; assembly: GCA_001685095.1. NCBI lineage: Eukaryota > Metazoa > Chordata > Mammalia > Rodentia > Cricetidae > Ellobius > Ellobius talpinus. The sequence goes on along the minus strand of LOJH01014011.1, from coordinate 16,214 downwards.
AGAGGAAATACTCAAATTTTATTTTATTACTTGTGTGGAAACCTGGAATATTTTACTATTAACAAAATCTAACTGCTACGACTTCTTCTAGGAGCAGAATTTTCCAGAACCTGGTACGAGAAACAGTCATTTTATAGGACATACAATCAGGTATGACTTGAAAGGGAGATGAGATAAGCCAGTTTACTCACCCTTGGACTTAGGAGAACTTGGCTGTTACACAGCAAACTTGAGCATGCAAGGAGAGGTTCTTTTCCACATGTCCAATCTTCTTTCACTGTAAAATACAATATTAATTTTATATTGTCAGACAATTGATCCATGGAACTCAGTTGGAGCAAGGTTAAAAAAATTCCATGCATTGGAATTTATAAACAGCTCAATAATAAAGTTTATATGAGTTGAACAGTGCATTGTGTAATACTTCTAGTTAAGACTTTGGCATCCCCGTTTATAGGCCAATGTTTTGGAGCTATATTATACAAATGAGTGTTTCATTTATTTAGTTTGCATGCAAAACTTCTTACATTAACTGGCTTGTAGCTTGTATACACATCAAATCTGGCGAACAGAGTGATGCTGTTGGAAGGTGGTTTTCAGAAGTTAGCACATAGCTCCTTTTTCCTTCCCTATTTAGAATCTTCTTCCTGGGAGATGAGAGGGGTAGGCAGGGGGAGATCCAAATCTAAGATTTATTTCTCACAAAAACTGAAACCTGGCCTCAGACAGAGGCCACACTGAGCTTCCTCCTATTGGAGTCTAGAATCAGAAATGTTAGCAGCCGCAGGTAGCACTGGAAGCTGCCAGCCTCCTGCACAAGCAAGGCCAAGGGAGTCCTGAGCATGAGGTAAATCTGGACCACAGAGACTCTGGCTCCTCTGGCTAATCCTTCAGCCTAGGTAACTCCTTCTAGCTCTTTGAAGAGGAGTAAGGGAGAGAGATCAGTGGCCCTGGGCTTTTAGGAAAGGGTTTCCTTTGGGAAACCTGAAACTGGAGGAAGGAAATCCACATACTCCAGGCAACATGATACATAGCCTTTTTCTTTTTCATTTGTTTTTATTTTTATGTGTTTATATACAATGTAGTATATTAACCATTTCAGTGTTGTATCAGTAAAAACTTCTGCGACAACTCTTTCATTGATAATTTTATGCATGCATTTAATGTGTTTTGACCAAGTCCACCTCCATTCCCTCTGCTCTAGTTCTCTCCCCCTCTTCTCCTCTCCCCCCACATGCATGCTCCCCACCCTTTTATAATCTACTGAGTGGCAGGTTTGTCAACTATACTGAACATCTTTAATTAGGATATGTAACTAAATAGATAGAAAAGAAGCAAGCTACTCAGAATAAAGAAAAGTCTTTCTCCTCACAAACCCCTTAAAACTATGCCTATATGGTACCTGTTACTACTGGTTTATACAAATTGATCATAGTATAGATAACATTTTAATCATTTCTTCATTCTCATTTTAAAATGTCTTCAAAATAGTTAAAGTTCTCTACCAACTTTTGAAAAAAAAAACCCTTTCAGAAAAAGCAGGTTTTTAATGCTTCTGAGATGTTCTAGTCCATTACAAAACATAGTGTTAGGAATCAGAGAAAGTGGCTTTAACTTTTATTTTGCATTCATTGTGGTCTGATTTGGGAAAGACTACAGTTTTTAACGCGCTAAAAATCCTGAGTTATTTTTGAAGTTGATTCTGTATCTGAAGAAATCCTCCCATTTCTGCTACAGCTCCTGGGGAAGGGAAAAGGGGCTTCATCACCAGGTTCTTTGAGAGTTAATTTTAATTACTCATCTCCTACAGCAGCACCCAAAGCTCATCCTCACTCACCCAGAGGCTGCCTCACGTGTGAGCTGTGTATTGATTTTTCTCTTGGAGGCACCGGCTTCATAGGGTTAAGCATATTGATAGAAGACCAAGTTATTTGCTGCAAATAGATTTTCAAGAAAAATCATTATGCTAAATACTTAACAGAAGGACTTCATCTACATATGGCAGTAACTGTGACCCGCTTTCAAAATGACATCATTGGGTGTCATGCGCTCTTTATGCATTCCAGCCTTAGGAAGAGACACTCTGTGAGAGGCAGAAGAGTCTGCTCTCTGCTGTTAGAAGCTTCAGCAGACAGGAGCCGGGGCTAGGGGGAGCCTTGTGGAATTCTCGGCTTTATTTTCATTTTTTAGTTAATGTAGATGAAGTGAATCAGCTGCTTTGGATTAACGGGGGCTTGTTCTCATCATAAAGATCAAGAGCTTGTCTGGAGTCCTCTGCTCTCTGAGGCGCCTGGTTGTCTATGTGTTTATCATCCCCCCCCCCGTTAGAAGAACGCAGACAAAAAGCAGCCAGCCGTGTCTCTCAGGGGACGTACTCTTTTCTTTCAGTTTTGAAAATTTTTGCTCCAAAATCTGCTTTGAGCTGCCTGGGTTACTAACCAGAGGGGAGGATCACTTACCCTGCAGCAGGGCTGTGGGACCTCGCCAGGTAACTTTATCGCTAACAAAGTGGCCCTCTATGGATGGCTTTCCAAGCCAGGGTTCCTGAGCGCCTCTTCTTCCTCATATGGACCAGGGTAGCAGTTCAGCACCATGGAGAGGTCTGAGCAGCGCTTAGGGGCAGCGTGGGACGGTGACCCAGACAAGCCACCCGACAGTGTAAGTTTTCCATATCCAATCATCTATTAAGTACTCACCCTATTCTAGACATATGGGGAGAGGCAACTCCCAAAGTCCAAGCAAGTGACTCAGACGGACGCTGTAAAGATGAGGCCATTCAAGGCAAGAGAGGTTTTTAAGTTTAGAAACAACCACTTACATATTATTTTAGGTAGTGCCCAACCTTCCTAATGCTGACACCCTGTAATACAATAGCTAATGTGCTGACCACCAATCATAAAATTAGTTTTGTGGCTACTTCATAGTTGTAATTTTTCTGCTGTTATGAGTCGTAACATAAATAGTTTTGGAGATATGGTTTTGATGGGGTCGTGACCCACAGGCTGAGAGCTGCTATTTATGATGTTAGTTCAAAGAATGTTTTAATTTTGTGTCTTTGATATGTAAATGTCTGTACCTTGAATTTTGAGAATGTAAAGACATAAAAAATCCAACATCAATTAATTACACTGAAATTAGACAAAAGTTGTCTTGGAAATAGCATTTTATAAACATACCCAAAGAGTTTTGAGTGTGCAGTTTGTTGCCCTTTGTGAACAGAAGGTTCTGGAAAGTGGTTTCTGGTTTGTCGTTATTCCAAAGAGCAGTTAAACTCTTTCACCATAGGGCAGAGTTTTGTTTCTGAAAGAGCTCTTATCTGTGTTATTGCCGAAACACATGGGGAATGCTCAAAGACTTAACTCACTGGCATTAATGTATACAGTTCATCACAGGTACACAGCAAACATTGGTGGAAGTTAGAAGCAGCTTTTTAACCAATGCTTAGGCATGGGCTGCTGAAGTTGCTGTTTTAGCAACATTAGAAATGTTTATTTAGTTTCAAAGTTTTCCAACTTAACTGTGTAAATCAAAATTACAAAAATAAGTTTATTCCCCAAAATAATTCTTTAGTCCACTTCCTTAAAGTCCTCAAGATAATTGTATAGTGTGATCTCATATAACCAATGGAGAAGGCACTTTGATTTACTACCAATAATGACCCCAGAAGATATTCAGAGTTGTCTAAGAGAACATAGAGTCATATAAATATGTCTTAAGAATTATCTTCCTACAGGCCAGTTAAACAGAGTTCCAGACATTTATGCTGAGCCTTTTGCTTTGAAGCTTAATGAAGCTCTTTTAACGTTATTGTTATTTAAGACTTGCTATCTCGACAGTTCTTATATTTGAGAACCTCAAACTCATTTAGACATTTCTTTCTATTATTCATGATTTTTAGGTGAATTGCTGTTAAATCTAAGCTCTTCAGTAACTTGGCACTTGATTTTTAGATAAACGGTACTTATTCTTGACAGTGTATGGAATGTGTAATTTTAAAAGATGTGACTTAATTTTGTATTAAGGTGATATTGTGGCCTATATTTTGTCAGCATCGCCTAGTGGATACACGAGTGTTTTCCTAAGTTGATCTCAATATTTCAAAGAACTAAGACTTTTGATGTGTGAAAGGCAAATTTATCATCTGGCTGTTTTAGCTTTGTTGCCTTTGATTTTATGATTCTGCATGGATTTTTAGTGGTGATTTTTTTCCATAATAAGCATACTGTGTAACTTCAAGCTTAAGTTTCCCCTCTATCATGCACTATGTCTATTCCCCAGGGAGGTGGACCTTGGACAAGCCTTTCTGGGTGGTGATGGTGTTGTTAAATAATATATGGGGTTCATGTCATAACCGGCACCTGCCATATGTTCTAAAACTGGGCATGAGAAGCATGCTGGATTCGGAGATCTGTTATCTGTCAATCTTTTTCTCTTTCTCAGTCTCTCAAGGACATGAGAGAGTATGATATTGCCAGGAGCATAACATTTTACATTTGTTCCTCTTTGGAAAACATTTTAGTGATGTATTTATAACCACGCTACCTAGCTTAGACATTTTGAGATATGGTTATTTATGTATTTGCTTAACTAGAAATTGTTTCTACGTGACACACCACCAACAGATGTTAGCTGCTGTTCTGATAGCCTTTCAATCATTATTGAAAGAGTACAAATCACCCAAACAATAGAGAAGATTCAGAGCTATTTAGACTGTAAGTTATCCCCACTTCTTTATTTTTCTTTTTCCTTTTACAGCATTCTGTTGGTAGCAGATGTGTGTGAACAATCTTAAATTTAGTTGACTGACATTTTGTTTCTCTTGCCAATGTAAAAATATGCTCATAGTTTTATGGTCCATGCACCCTGGCAGGGCTCTATAACCTTTGGCTGCAAAAAATGGGGGATGTATCTGTTTAACAAAAATCACTGTAGCAAAAATTCTTCGTAGGGATGCTGGCACGGAAGGGGATAATAGGTATGTTTTCACTGATTTTTTTTAACACTTTTAAGGCTTTGGAGAAGTTGACTTAGAAATGGTTCTTACAGGCTAGAAATGGTTCTTCCTGTTACATCAGTCTTCATTGAAATTTTTTCCAGGAGTGACCTCTTCAGTTAAGTCATGGTAGAGTCCTCCTCAAGGGGAGACCTTGAGAGTAAATGGTGGTGAAAAGAAGTAGCTGTTTAAAGGGGTACTGGAGCCCTGCAGTTATTTAAGTTGGGATGTTGTTTTGTGCCAGGTGATTTCTAGAATTACTTTAAAAGGTTTCTGCTAGTATGAATAGCACTGGATGTCAATGGATGTCAGGGTCCTAAGGGCAGAACTCAGATTCCCAAAGAGTAGCTCAGAATTTATGCATCAGCATAGATTCACTTAGCTCTCACATGCTGAGTACCCATTATCTGAAATGCTTAGCATCACAGATTTTGAATTTCAGACTCTATTTTCTTATATATACTTTATGTCTATAATCTGAAGACAATCTAAATATTTCAAACAATTTGTGCATTAAATAATTTCATAACATGACATTCTCCTACAAATCAAGTCTTATTTTTTAAAGAATTTTGGACTTGGAATATTTCAGTTGCAGATTCTCCAGTGAGTTTTGTCTTGGCTGCTATATTGTCATGTTGGTCTTTCACTTTTGCAGTTATACACATAGGAAACATTCTAATTCTATCTTACATGCTAGACCTACATAAAATATATATAATAAAAATTTAAGATGCATATTAATCATTATTAGGAAAAAATGGAGTCTCAACTGTTTCAAAGAGTTGAACCCAAAAGAACTTAGAGACTTTCCATGGAGGTCATCTAAGCTGCTAAAAGATTAAAAATGAGACTTAAGTCTGGGTACTATAATTTTCTCATTTTAATTATTTGGATTTTACATCCTAGATCCTGTAAGCAAACCTGGTTCTCTCTCATAAAACAAACAAGCAAACAAACAAAAACAAGTCAAAACAAAGCCAAAAAACCTAGCCAAAACACAGAACACACACGCCTAAACCCATGCAGCTAGAGCATGTCATGGGACCCCATACATACCATGCCCTTCTTACCTGATGACATTATCACATGCTTTGAAGTCTCATCTTACTTGGAGTGTTCTTACATCCTTTCATCTGTACTTCTTCATTCAATACGCTGCCATGCAGCCTGGCTCCTCTAAGAGCACCTTTCCTGTGACAGACATTCAGAATCCAGCACTCTACAGTGGCATCTGCTCCAGTCATGGCCAGGATGCCTCTCGGAGTCTTCATCTCTGGAGTTTTTCTCACCACAGTGGCAGGGAAAAACATTTCTCCACCTAGATTTGTTTCGGGTGCATTGGAATCTACGAGACTGCAGTAGGCAGAACAAGCATGTTGACTCTTTGTGGTGGTCACTTTGACTCTCGAAGTGGTCAAAGATTGATTGAGTGAAATGATTTGAGAGTAATCCAACAAGGACATAAAATTCAATGCCTTAGAGAAAGCCACACCAGTTTTGTCCATGTTTCATTTGTATTGGGATTACTAGGAATGTCAATACAGGCACTGTACCTAAATTTACTTTGATTATTTCATGTCTTTGTGAATAGAATCGTAACTCTAACTGAGCATAGTTTTGGTTAGTTAAATAGTCTTACCAAAGAAGTGTTAAGTAAGGATCTGAGTGATCTGGAGTCAAGTCTCTCATGTACATTATGTGTATACNCTTCTCAAATTTGAACAAAGAGGGGAGGCAAAGATGTAATATTTTCTCATTAGAAAGAGAAAAGACTCATGAGATGGCTCAGAAGTTAAAGAGTTCTTGCTGCTCTTTCACAGGACCCAATTTGGTGCATGCACCCCATCATGGGTATCTCACAACTACTATAAGTTCAGCTATAGGGAACCTGATTCTCTCTCTGGCCTACACAGGCACACACACACACAAAGAGAGAGAGGCACACAGGCACACAGACACACACACACAGAGGCACACAGGCACACAAACACACACACACACAGAGGCACACAGGCACACAGGCACACACACACAGACTAAATGAATGAAAAATAAATAAATAAATAAATAAATTAGAAAATAAACCTTCATCAGTTTACTGGTTATATACTCAGACCACTCTATCAGTCTAAGTACTAACATGATTAACTGGTCATTCCTGAGCCCTCCAAGAAACCAGTCATTTAAGAATGACTCAGAAAGAAGCAGTAGACTGAAAAATAAGCTAAAATAAAACTAATGGTTCTGTTTTAAACCCCAGGAGTTAAGAAACATCTAGGAAGTAGAGTAAGACACATGACTTGGAGCTGTTAGACAAGGAAAACAACAGAGTAAAGGGAACAAACAGAGCCAGAAATACAACCTATATCTTTGTTGTTACATGGCCACAGTAATATGATGATGATGTAATGTATGGAAAAGACAGACAGAACTTTTGATCTCTAACTATCTAACTATTGTGGTTGCACTCCAAGTCTTGTAATCTCTGGTGGACCACTGTGCTTCTGTACCTGCATCCACCCAATCTGTAGACCCTGAGAGTCCCAGCTGTCAGCACTTCATTTTTATAATTGGAGGAATTCTGAAACTGTGTGCTACCAATTCTGAAGCTCAACACTGTGCTTTGCTCTGAACGTGAATCTCTGTGTGTTTATCTTTAAATACATGGGAAAATATATTTATTTTGGGCTCATTCACAAGTAGAACACAAAAGGTACAAAAGCTCAGATATAACAGAAATTAGTCTTCTTTTAAAAATACTAACTAATGTATGTGGGGGACAAAGAGGGGGAGAGGGAAAGGTGGAGAGAGAGCGCATGCACAGGTCTGCACATGCCCTCATTCTCATGGAGGTCAGAGGATAACTTCTGGAGGTCAATTCTGCCCCTCCGTCTTGCTGAGGCAGGGTCTCTCTTATTTTCACCGCTGAACTCCCACATCTGTGTCACTGGCTTGTGAGCTTCTGGTCAGCTCTCCTGTCTCCTCCACCCATCTCGCCGTTTCTAAATGCTGGGATTACAGGTGCACACACCGCATCCATCTTTTTACTTGGGTTTGGGAGATGGAACTCAGGTCATCAGTCTTGCGTAGGTAATGCTTCTGTCTGCGGAACCATCTCCCCGACCCAGAGGTTTATTTCTTAATTAGACGTTCGCACTGGATTGATGAGCCAGCCAGTGGCTCAGCCTTTCCCCCTGCAGTTGTTCAGAAAACTCAGGATGTCATGAGCTCTGCCATCTCTAGAACGAGGCTGTCGGAGCTAAGATGCTGTGAAAACCAGAATTGGCACCCAGAAAACCAGAAGAGACGACACAGAAGGGAGAGTGGCACACGCAGGAGACCTTCGCCAGCCTCTTTGAGAAGGGCACACACCACTGCACCCACATCACCTCTTACCGAACTCAGACCACGTGGTACACCTAACTGCCTGGAAGAGTTCAGATACGAATTCATTTCCAGAGCAATAAGGAAAGGAAAGGAATTTTAGAGCATGCAAAATTTTCTTCCATACCTTGAGCTCTGTTTTGGGTCTACTGTAGTCTTCCAGGCTAAAACCATGGAAGCTGCTTGGGGTTAGTTTCAGACATGAGGTAATGCCTTAAAAATACACCAGTTGGTAGGATGATGGGGAAAGCTCTGTTAACCAATCACCTTTAAGAAGTGGAGCCCAGGAAGAAAACTGGGATGGACCAGGTTTGAGCTCTCTGGGTGATTCCCAACAGACACAGAGGAACTCGGACTTCCCATTCTTGTGGCATGAGTTTCCCCTTATAACAATGAAAAATATAATTATCTTTAAGCTGGCCTGGTTATTTCCTGAATCGAGCTAGATTCTACAATTGGCGCTTACGCTTGACCTGTTCATGGAGAGGCTTGATTCTTTGGCGGATCTGTTGAAGTATATTGGACGCGAAGGCCATGGTATTCTGAATTTTTACTTTTCCTCTGAGAGATGCTTTTTCAGATTAAGGATTTTGAGCTCACCCATCATCCCATCACCTGTGTTAAATTGCTAAAAATGCAAGAAGAGACAGATGCTACTGTAGTTAGGAGCTAGAGTCCCCTTCCAAAGAGTAACTTCCATAATAGGCTTTGTAATCATAAGAAAGGGGAACTCAGACACCCCCCACACACACACCACTACCATGCCTGGGGCTACAAGAGTCCCCTGATGCCTCATTAGACCTAGTGATGGCCCACACTGGTTTTCACCCATTCCAGTTGGCCATACGCCCAAACTGCTTTATTGCTGTGCCTAAGACATTGCCTCATTGCCTCTCCCAGGAGTTTTGATCACTGTTCACCAGCTGATTACTCTAATCCATCTAACGCCCCGTGCAAGTCCGGCTCTGGCCCTTCTTGATGCTAGTTGACATTTTCAGATCTTTTTCTACAACACTTGGCCTTGTTTGAGAACTTCATTGAGACCTCTGACATGTGTGATAAGTCTCCTTGGCCGTTGTCCAGACATTTGACCCATCTCCTGTGGGGGTTATTTCTTCTGTAGAATGAGTAAGTCGGCTTCATTCCCATTAGTCTCAAAGGGACACCAGGCTTAACAAGATGGTGCTTCGAGATATTTGGAACACAGGGTGGCATTATCACTTTATTATATCCACAAGCTGCTAACCTGAAGGGGGGAAAGAAAGAGTGGAAATTTAATGCCAGAGAGGTTATTGGCACTTTGTCAATTCGACATTAGCTTTGAGGGCTTTTGGAATCTTGCCTTCAATTTTCATCACCAAGCAGCTAAAAGCTGTGTTTTTTTTTCTGGGTTCCTGATGGTCCTGTCCCCAAGGGATGGCATTCAGCATTTGTGAGGGATGAACAGTGCCAGCCATCTTCCAGTGCCCACTAGCAGTCACAGGAAAATGACACGCTGTAAATTGTTGCCCGCACCCACTGTTCACACTTGGCATAGCACCTCTGACTTGTGCCAGTAGGGTAGGGCTGGGGAAGCAGCTATTCACACATTCATGTGTCATGGAAGTTCCCTGTGCCCCATGGGCTGCTGATGGCTGGGTGGCTTCTGCGTGGTCGTGTGGACCCTACTAACAGTCTGAGGAATTTTTCAAGTGTTGCCCTTGGCAACTCAAGCACAGAATGGGCTAATTAAAATGTAGCACAGAGATGTTCACCCTTTTGGAACTTCACTTTAATGATTTTGGAAGAGAGAAGGCAGGAAAACTCGCCTGTTCCAAAGAAGTTGGTTCCAAATGGCTTCTTCCATTTGGATGGGGTTCATTTTCAATTCTTAGGAGCCCATATTTATGCCTAAAACACAAACTTCCTTAGATTTGAGAATAGTGATGTAACATTCATGTATTAGAGTGTAAGGAGTTGGGGAGAATCATTCAGTGCCAAGGACTACACAGCACTGTTTAAAATCTACTTGTTCTTTTTATTTTTTTAACTCAGAGAACTTGGCACGTGCATACAATACATTTCAATCAGACTCCCTCCCCCACTCTTCCGCTCCAACTTGTACCATTCCCAACCTCATCCTTCTTACTTTATTGTTTTTAAATTTTATTTATTATGCTTTTTAAGGGTATGAGTGCTCTGTCTGCCAGAAGAGGGCATCAGATCCCATTGTAGATGGTTGTGAGCTACTATGTGGTTGCTGGAAATTGAATTCAGGACTTCTGGAAGAGCAGCCAGTACTATTAACCACTGAGTCAACTCTCTATCACCTTTCCTTTTATTTTTTTTAAACAATCCAATTAGTGCTACCCATATAGCATGGGTGTGGTTCAGTCTACTAAAGCGTGGTCAACTCACAAGTAACCGCACTCCTAAAGAAAACTGATTCTCCCTAGCAGCCATCAGTTGTCTACAAATCCTCAGCTAGGAGTGGAAGCTCATGTATCCCTCTCCCATCCATGATGAATATTGGCTGCTTTGATCTTGTAAGTCTTATGTAGGCAGTCACAGCTGTTGTGAGTTCCTGGGTTCACAGCTCTTCTTGCGTCCAGAAAAATGGTCTCCTGCCTCAGTCTTCCTCAGCCTTGGGCCCCTCCAGTATTTCCATGCCCTCTTCTTCAGAAATCCATTCACTCTTTTAAATAAATTGTACATCTTCATGAAGACCAACAGGTATGAGATTTGTCAACAGAATATGCTATGTACATCTCAAAGCATGGCAACCTCTGGTTTACCTGAAGCTCTTTAGGAAATGAGGCCTCTTTGTAACTGAAATACGTAAGTAATGGCAAGTTACTTTTCAGTAGCTAATACATTTTTTTTGGCTTTTTTTGACACAGGGTCAACACATTCTAAGGGTTGTTTCTGTACTATAAAATTTCCTGTCACATTTAAATCAATGTTTATTAATCTCCAATTATAATATGCATCTATGTTTATTTTAGGAAATATGGACAAAGCTGAATAAACTATCTCAACTTCAATCAAATTTAGACCACTATTTTCAGTATTTTGATGGATTCCCATGAAATCAAATAAATAAGTTATGGAAAACTTATTACCTATTTTTTATGCCCTGGAGGAATTATTTGCAATATTCTGGACTTTACTTTTTACTTGATATTTAAGAATTATACTGTAGGTGGAGACTGCTCATTTGTTTCTGGCTTCCCAGACCTGAAATAATCACACAGAAACTGTATTAATTAAAATACTGCTTGGTCAATCATTTACGCATATTGCTCGCTAACTCTTATATCTTAAATTAACCTATTCCTATTATTTTATGTTATACCACAAGGCTCATGGTTTACCAGTACCTTCTTTCTCCTCCTCTATCTGCTTAGAATTCCTACCTTGCCCTATTCTGTGCTACAATATGTCAAAAGCAGTTTCCTTATTAACCAATGGTATTTATAACATACAGAGGGGAATCCCAGATCATTATACAAAGTATATAAATACCAAAACATCACATGTAACATGACATAACCTTGTTTCACTTTTATTTATCAGCTAATAAAGTGAACTTAATTTTTTAAAAAGTGAAAGAGATCAAGTTTTCATTTCTGTTGTCAAAATTAAATCACAAGATCTCATGAGTATTAGATTTTTACAACTTTTTAAAGGACATTTATAAATATTTTCATAATTTTAGAGCGATTCTGCTTACATTTTGTCCTATTGGTAGTTACAAATATGTATATAATTTTAAAAATAAAATGAAATTACATCTTTTAGTCATCTCTCTGCAATATTTTGAATAAGTGTTCACTTATCTGAGGAATATATATTGAGGTTCTGTCCCTTGCTGGACACTGACTGATGCTAGAAATACAATGCACACCACATTTGGTGTGGATCCTATTCCCTTCAGAGTTTTCCCTGTCTCACTATTCCCTTTTACACTCCTCAGACTTCATGTATTTAAAACTTTTTAATTTGGCCTTTGCAAGAACTGTGTTTTGATATTTATAGTCTGTTTTAAAACATCATAATTAGAACTAACCAGGTTTAATATATATTATTCATTTCATTTAAAATTTATTTTTCTTCTTTGAAATTTTCATGCATATTTATGATGAATTTTAGTCTCTATTTCTATCACCCTCTTTCTCCTGCTGCTTGACCGCTGTTTGTATAATTTTACTATTCTTATTTTTATTTGTGTTCTGCTCTAAAATAGTTTTATTACCTAAATATGAGAGTATGCTTTTTTAAATTTTTATGAATGACTTGCAACAGGGATGGATATGGGATTATTGAGTCTTGGTATTCTGTAGACATTCTTTGGCTATCTTTGTCAAAAGGAATTTTAAAGAAAATAACCTTTTAATTTTTGGACAATTTTGATCAAGATGGTAAGCTAGATTCCATTTTCATTGACTATTTAACACACAGCTGTGCTGCTAAGCTGTGTGGCAGCTGAGGTGTATGGAGGACGGCAATGCTAAGGCTCCCCTAAGTATGTGATGTGCACTGACTCCACCCCACAGCAACCCTCTGGAGTAGACTATAGAGACTCTCTGATCTATGCATAGAGACATTAATATCACCTAGTCACGTGGTTGGTAAGAGACAAAACCCAAAGGCAGCCTGGCTCAGAATTTCACTTCTTAACTTCTTTGCCTTTGTGCCTAGGCAGAAAATGAATAGATAAAATTTTCTAATTTATAGTGAGAAAGTAAATGACAATATTCGATGGCTTTCTGTCGAGTTCAACACAGAGCTTCATACACAAAGTCAATTTCTGAGGTGCTGTCAGAATATCAGACAGTTGATGAAAGTAGAGCTTCCTGGGCAAGTAGGAAATGAAGGAAAAAGGGTGGAAAAGCAGTGTTCTGTCAGATGTGATGTATGAGTTGGATTTAATTTTCTCAATATCACATCGAGATACATTATAGGAACTGAAACTATTTAAAGTCATGTCACAGGAGTCCAAGTCAATTATTTCCCCTGCTCTGTGATTCTGAAGGAAGACTCTGTGCAGACTGTAAAGAAAAAATGAAACAAAGATACAGGCAAACTTGCTATAATGAATCAAGCCTCCTCTAGAGATGATAACATTTCTTAGAAACTAACTGATAGGATTCAAGAGTAAAATGATTCTTGGGATGCTATCATCCCTTGTGACTTCACTTATTTTTCATTTAGAAATCTGTGGAGTCACCCTAATAGATGACAGAGCTTCCTGAACTGCAAACACAGATGAGCTATAAACTTTTTGCCGTTCTTACTAGATACACATCAACAATAGAATCAAAGAGCTGAAGAATTTCAGCTAGCTAACTAGTTAATTGAGACAAATATTCTGTTCCTTGTTGTTTTATATATATATATATATAACTTCTTTGTCCTTTTCAGCCATTCATTATGATACTATCAGGACTATTATGATTTTTAAAGGAAGAGTTAAATAAATGTCAAGGAAGAAAGGAATTGCATTGCTGGGATTTAAGAGAGTAGGAGAACCCAAAGAGTAGAACTAAGAATTGGGTTAGCATATTTTTAGTAGGAAAAAAGTCTCTAGAACTAATTAATGGGTTCCTGTTTTCCAATTGCTCACAGTAGTGCTTAGAATGTAAATATTAGTTAAATAACTAAGATGATTTTCTAATGCTTCAGATTACTTCATTCTGTGTATTTGCATGTTCATTGGTGTGTTCATCTAATGTACAGAACTCTGAGCATTTGCATCAACTTCTATTGACAATTTTTAGGGAGTCACAGGATGTATACCAGTCACATGAAATCATAAAATGACAAGAGAGGAGAGAGCTATGGAAAATGAAATGTGAAGGATAGGAAGGGCTTGACAACTGTTTGATCTGGCTAACGGATGTATGAAGACTTATCAAAATATCCTCTCCAAATAAGTTAAAATAAACTCTGATATCACTTTTGAAGTTACTTGTTTGAACGCTGCTGTGTCTTCTCAAGTAAAGAATTAACTGTGCTCATGTGCTTTGAAACCTAAAGGGAAGATATCTACCATTCTAAAAGGCTGTCTCTGAAGCTTTTGTGACTGTAGCTAGGCAACCAAATTTGCTTTATCCCTTCATTTTGATGAGTGCCCATGTTTCTACAGAAGAGGGGTAAAGTGGCGAGGGAAGGAGATGTGACAGTCAGTTTTGTTTCTGTTCTAACCTGTGGTCTGAAGCACCGCTGCAATCCTGAGACATAGCTGTCAACAATGCAGAGAGGCCGTCTGACTTAAGGAATTAGAAATGATGCAAGGAGCAGGTGGTTAATGTAAAAGGAATCTCAGACAAGTCAGAGGCATGCATCTTTTTCTCCATCCTTCCTTCTGTTTATTGTCCTAATATCAAATTACCTTCTGGAGACTGGCAGCCTATCCTACCCAGGATGTCTTTCAGACTAGTTAATTCAATAGTTGAGATAATGAATAGTCCCCACCCCCTACCCCTGCTCTAGTAGGAGGGTATGAAGTGGTCAGAAACATGCCATGAGGAGAAGTTCATTCATTTTCCCAGAATTATTTCCTTTAGAGGAAATTAAAGTAACACAGGAGACTGTCAATAGTCAACAGGCTCCGGAATTAATGGAAGATTCATGCTTTAAAATTTAGGTTAGAAACCACTAGACAAGCTGGATATGTCATTTACCAAAGCCAGTCTTCCACAGGAGCATGCCTCTGGATCTGTGATCATCCATCCTATGCCTGTCCTATCAAAGCCAGTGCTCTACAAGAGCATGCCTCTGGAGCTGTGTGGTCGTCCATCCTGAGTGTATCATGTGCTGGTGAACAGTGTAGACCAAATATATAAGCACTATAGGGGTTGGTTTTGACATTGGTAGGGTGAGACAGCTGGATTAGTTGCTTCTTATGATCTTTAGGAAGTACCTCTGATGGCTTTGTATACTAAGTCACATGGCAAATTTCCAAAGGCCACAAACATTTGTTTAAAGCAATGAAGAAAAATGTGGGCTAGTTTCAGTCTGCCAGCATAAAATGTCTGTGTATTTCTATTCCCTCATCAACAAGAATTGGCAAACACTATTATCATCATGCCGGTTTAGGGTTTTCCATAAGCTCTTACAAGCCAAGGCTGCTAATGAGATACTTTTAAAATAGCTCCCACCCCCCACCTTGCATGAAAAAACAACTTCAGAAATTGTAACTTCAGAATATATGGGCACTTATTTATAGCCCACCTTTTGGCTAAGATTTGAGATGACATTTTTCTTTCAATGAAGCTCTCTAGTGGCACACCATGATTTATATTTTATTTGTCTGTTATCTGCATACGCTGCAGAAACTTGAAAAAGTATTCAAATCCTGCCAAGTATATTTACAGTTATTTTTCAGATTCTCCCCTAAAAACATTTTAAAGTCTTCATACAGAGTCGAGATCCAACTTCTCAAAGAGGGAGAGATGGAATGAGAGAAAACCAGGCTGCTGTCTTTACCATAAAAACTAGAGGGAGGTCTTAGATGCTAACAGGACAAAGGGCTAGAATGGCAATAAGTCTCCATTTGCAATAGAGACTACCCAGTCTCTATAGATACCTTATGCACTGTGTCTGTCTGGTCCATAAAAGTTAGGAGCACATAGTCTAAGAATCTTGTAATAGACCCCAAACCAAAATACTACTAGAGGGAGAAAAGAAAGAGGGAGAGGGAAGGGAGGAGACAGGAGAATGGAGAGAGAGTTTCCCTAGTTCTTCACATGGCCATGGTTTTATTTTGGCAATTGACTTCCAGTCTTTGGAGATAGGAATGTTACAGATATTGGAGTAAGTGGGCCTTCTGTCTATGTGTTACTTTCATTGG
>LOJH01014010.1:0-24428 GCA_001685095.1 Ellobius talpinus | reverse complement strand
CCCTGGCTGTCCTAGAACTCACTCCATAGACTAGGCTGGTCTCGAACTCACAAAGATCTCCCTGCCTCTGCCTCCCAAGTGCTGGGATTAAAGGCACGAGGCACCTCTTAACGCTCAGTTTTACCATCTACTGGGAAACTTGGCCACCTCTAAGAGAATAAAATGGTTATAAATATATATACATAACTTAGAGACAAGTTGCCCTCCCATCAATCATTTTAGGACTTCTATTAGCAAGAGGGTCCCCGACAGAGTGCCATATAAACTTGCCATGGGGGTGTGGAGTGGGTTATGGTTTGGGTAGGACTGGGCACCCATTCTGGCCCACTGCACTCACCACTTGAAGTCTTCTGACTGCACACCTAGCTGGGATCGCTCACACCTGGACTGAACACATTTGGAAATCGGGCCCCATGAGACCATTCCTGGGATTCACAGACAGCCCCACTGGCTCTAACTGAGCTGCTTTCCTGTCTGCTAATGGTATCAGGACTTAGGAAAACAGCAACACCCATCTCTGGTGGCCAGGCAGTGGGTGCTGCTGAGTGGATTTGTTTTACATTAAAATTTTGGACTTGGAGTATCTGTCCTTTCTGAACCACACTCAGGGCCATAGTTTAATTTTAAATCACAAGGGTTATTTTCTTGGGGGCCCTGGGGATAAATGCTTTTACACAGGTCAAGGACCAAGATTCCGTAATGCTGGGGTGGCTTTGTGCAGTCTCCAGTTTTCAGTAGGGGATGCTTCATGAGGCAGGTGTCAAGGCAGGAGTTGAGTGATTTGATCTTCCCATCTCAGAAGACACAGGTGGGAGGGCACTGTGGTGTGGGCCTGGGCATGATGGACCCTTAGGGGTGGGAAGAGGGATTGGGGAGGAGTCTCCAGGCCTGACAACTCCCAGAGAGAGAGCATTAAGATCTGCCAAGTGTTAAGTCCTCAGAATGGGCACCATTCCCATCGTGTTGAGCAGCCCAGCCCTACCCTAGGAGCCAGGCAGAGGGGAGGAAGGAGGAAACCATAGAGGGAGGAACTAGAGAAAAGGGATCCAAGGGAGGAGAGAGAGAGAGAGAGAGAGAGAGAGAAACAGAAACAGTCAGGAAAGCAGCTTGGGCTGCAGGTGGTAGGTGTCTGTGGACAGACAGGGCCAGGGAGAGAGGTGCTTAGGCGCTGCTCTTGGTGAGGATGGGGGGAGCTATAGGTCAGGTGAGGTTCCAGAGCACAGCACCTGGTGGCCAGGGCCTGCCGCTCCAGCTGTGTCCTCTTCCCCACGCTGCTCCCCAGCAGTCAGTTACGGGAGGAAATGCTGCAGCTTAATCAGAATTATTTACAAGATAATGGTCCATTGTTTGCACTAAGACAGATGTTGTCTGTGGGAACTTTGTTTTTTATGCTCTCTCCCTGCTCTGCCTTCCCTGGTGCAGATGGGATCCAAGTAATGTGAGTTATTATTCGGGACGGAAATTCGGAGGCGGCTTCTCTGCAGCCCAGACTCGGCCTGGCCACCGAGAGAGCCCAGCTCTGGGGTGGGCAGGGGTAGAGATGGCCACTGCTGGCTGCAGGGCCAGGCAGGGCCCTCCAGCAGGCTGTGATTAAGGAGGTCATGTTTCCTCGAGGGGCGGGCTGGTGGGATCGCCTTGTCCAGGACAGGAAGGACTCACTCTGATTAAGATGTACTTGCTATGTGTTGACTTGCGAGGTCACCACTGACATCTCAAATGAGGGTGGCCATCTGGTCCTGCTTTGCCAAAGGCTAAGAGCAGCCCCTCTCCTGTGGGGGCTGTGCTGCTCTGCTCCCCTTCTTTGACTGGCCAGAGACCTTCCTCTGGGTCTTCTGAGGTCACCCAGGGAGTCAGCTCCACTGGGCTTGAGAGTCTCACTCTCTTGCTTCAAGGTGCAGCTGGTCAGATGAATGCCTGCCCCTGGGAACTGGCCAAGGTCGGAACCGTAGATCAGGAGGGAGGTGGTGCTGGGGTCAGGGGTCGGACACTCGCTTTGTGTCGAGATTTGATCTCAGCTTGTAACACCAAGTCAGACAGGTACCCCATTAGATCCCTTGATTCCTAAAAATGTCTCACAGTCAAAGCCATGAACTTCCCATTAGAGAGGGGCTCTGTGGCCCTTGACTTGGTTACTGCAGGCAACTTGGGGAAAGCAGAGAGTTATTCCCTGAAATCCACATGTCAGATCTCAGCCCTGGAGCCTAGCAACTGGAGAGGCTCTCTGGACAGCCAGAATGTAATGTTATCCAGAAAAGGGTTAAACCATTGAGCTATACTGCCAAGCCTCTGTTAGTGTTTTTTTGTTTTGTTTTGATTTTTTTTGAGACAGGATCTCAGAAAGCAACCTAGACTGTTCTAGAACATGGCAATCCTTTTGCTTCTGCCTACCAAGTGTGAGCCCACAGGCATGTGCTTACTGTGCATAGGTCCAGTTCTTTTAATACAGTGTATTTTCTATATCCAGTAGTGGCCAAGAACAAACAGATTAAAGTAATGCATACCACTACCTTGGGATGTTTTAACAAGAAGAAATAGGAAAGAGAGTGGCTTTTATAAACCAAGAGAACATATGTGTACCTGGCATGTGGGTACCCAGAGGAAAACGACCCGCTTCCCTCATGTTTGTTGACCCACATACCACCCAGAAATCATTTCTATCCCTGGAATCTTACTCCCTTCATAAAAAAGCTATCTGGAGCATCTTGGTCATGTTGAAGATGGCAATCTCCTGCCGTGCTCCCTCCTGCCCCCCGCCCACCTGAGATCTGGCTCTGGCAGACTTAACAGAAAGACCTGGTCCTTTGGGTTACTTAACATTCCAGATTGATGTTAAAATATTCACTATAAAGCCAGCAGTAACAGCACAGGCCTGTGATCTCAGTGTTGGGGAAGCCAAAAGAGGTTCAAGGGTTCAAGGCCAAGGCTCCATTACATCGCTGGACATTGCCTTAAAAAAAATCCCAAACTAAAAGTCCATAGTATGAGCCAGGGTCAAGTTATCGTCTCAGCCCCTTACAGATGATAATGCCGATTGCATCCTTTCCGTGAATCCCAGGGGAGGAATCATCCTATTATTCTGACATTCTCAGGGACGGGAGGGAGTTCCCCTTGCCCCACATCACCTGCAACTCAGGCAGAGGCAGTCCCTGCTCAGCGGCTGGTTGCTCTTTCATTTGTTGCCTTTATCAGTCCTTTGGGATACATCCAAACTAAACTGACCAATAAATAAAAGCAGCCATTTCTGCCAACCTGTGACTCTGGGTCCCAGGAAAAGAGAGGACCATTCTAGACATCAATTCAAACTCCAGACAGAACCAAATAACTTTCATCCAGAGACTGGCAGGGTCAGATGGTGCATGGGACCAAAGTTTGAACTAGTCACATGACCCTCGGCGGCTGCATCTCTCCTTTTATGTTGACCTCATAGTTTCTCCAGCGTCACAGTCTCAAGTCAATTCATCTTAGGACTATATCCAGTTATTTCCCAGAGGGGAGAAAAAAAGTAAAACCTCACCCCTCCCCTTTCCTGAAGCAATAGGATCTCAAGGAAACCTGACCCCTAACCCAGCAGTGGTCCCCTGGGGGCAGTGGGGGTAGAGAGTGGGTGGCCTGGAGCACCAGCAAGCCCTCCAGGCTGGCGCTGCCGTCTGCCCAGCCCCCAAGGACGGAGACAGCAGCGGAGGTCAAGCTGGGATAATATTTATCAACCTTATTCTTATGCTGTCAGCCTCTGCCCCAAGCCCAGCATCACAGGAGATCCCGGCTTATATCTTAAGGCCCCTCAGAGCCACCTCACATGTACCCAATTACCTCTGTCAAGCAGGGGAAGGAGGTCCCCTCTGTGGGTGGGATCTTAGGCCTTTGAGCCCACTCCTCCTGTCCAGCCAGCTAAAACTGTTGAAACTGCAAACCAGTAATAAAAGGATCATATGTGTTTCCCACCGAACAGGTTCTTTAGGGCTATTACGATAATTAAAAACATATGGTGCCGTGCTAGTTGGAGGGAAACTGCAGATGTACAAATTAGGTATTATAGAAGGGTTTTCTGCTTTTGCCCTTTTAAAAACGTCAAGCTGGAGAAGTTTAGGGAGATAAAATGGCAATTTTGCAGACAGTGGGTAGCGTTTTGCTTTTAAAATCATTAAATATATAAGCTCTTGTTTTTTAGCCTTACTGAGAATAAACAGCTTCTGGTAGGGGAAGACGAGGAGAGAGGCTTAGAGGCTGGAGTGTGCAGGGGTAGGGGTGGGTGAGGAAGCTGTCATCCCACATCAGTATCGCAGATACCCTGCGATTGTGTGCATTTTGATACCGAAGAGGATTGCATTAAATGTTAAATTGTATTATGGTGCAATTGATAGGCACAAAGATGGGTGGTTTTTGTTTTGTTTTTACATTAAACTTTTTCATTGTTAGGTGGCAAAGATGCAAGTATCGAGTAGTCCAGAAAGCATCATTTGTTTTAATTTAAAATATGCAGTTGATTTTGAGAAGATGATAAATATTGCTAAGAAAAAGAAATTGGGAAGATTTCCAGGGTTCCTTCTCAGTGGCCTTCCAGTGTGGCTGTTCTGTGGTCCAGTTCTCTGGAGATGGGCATGATGAGATGACCTTGCTTGGGGGCCATAGAGACAGCAGGCCTGTAGAGGTAACACAGTGAGGGGCTGGTTCAGCAGTCAAAGATGCAAAACTTCGCCACTGCCTGTAGGAGAGGCAGTGTGGGGCAGGTCACAGGAGCTTGGCCTCTACCTTCTCTGCCCCCAAGGCCTTGCCCCTCATTATTCATGAAAACACTTTCTGGTCCCTCTGAGATTATCCACTCAGGACAGGGATGCCTGCCCCCACATCACTTTAAAACATTTCCCAGATAAGACCAACTATGTAAGGAAGTGAATGACAGTCAGCAGGAATCAGGAGGTGCCACTACCCCAGAAACCAGCCACTGGACCCTCAGATAACTAAAATGAATGGAACCATAGTTTATGACTTACTGAAATTCTTAATAATGAATAAAAACAAAGTTCTAGTTTTTTTTTCCTTCCCAGTATTAGGGACTGAACTTATTTTTGTTGGCATATAGGATATGTTCACACATATCTCCAACCCTTTTTTATTTTTATTTTGAGATTGAATCTCAATTGGGTACCCAGGATAGCCTTGAATTAATTCTGTAGCCTAAGCAATTCCCCTGCCTCAGCCTGCTGTAGCTGGGATTATAGGTCTTTATTCTCAAACTCAATTTACTCAATATATCTTTGTGCTATAATATTTGCTGAATTACAGATTTTAAAGAATTTGATGTTGGAAGACTCTAGACTCCATCTTTCTTGGTCATTACCAATGAAAATGGCCTGTGTGGTGGACTCCTGGCTCTGTCTTTAATGAGGTCCCTAGGTATGTGCCATCAATTTTACCTATGCACTTTAGATGCCATCAAATGACCATTGTCGCCTGGTGTCCCTACCTTTGGGATCTGTGACTTGCCCTTCCCCTCTGCTTTGCCCTGGGATTAGGTAGTAGAGCCGGCCTTCTCGGATAGCTCCAGCCATGATCAGGATGAGAAAGGGATTCCTCAGACGTCTATGAGCAGGGTGCTACAAGAAGAGTCAGAGGCTCCCAAGAGTGGTGGAAGGGATATTCCTCCCCAGCAGACATTGGCACTATCTGCAAGCATCGGGTGGTACTCCTGGCATTGAGTGAGCAAGGACCAGGGAGGCTGTTCCACACTTCACACTGGACCACCTCTCTGACAAAGAACTAGCCACCCTAAGTGTCTCCAGTTCCATGACTGGGAGATCCCTGTGTTCAGGGGTAATGAGTTCCAGGCCTGCCGGGGAAACACATGCTTGAATAAGCAGTGGCCAGCTAAGAAACAGGGCTTGCTACCCAGTTCTTGCTATACCATGCCCCTGACTACCCAGACACCAATCCTCTCTGAGTCCTGTTTCCTTTGGATCTCAGGCCTGATGTGGTTGCAGGAGGTCACAGGAGGACTGAGAGAGTTTTGGAAGTGAAAACTTTGAGCAAACGAACGAGCTCGTTCCTCCGAGCTCCGAGGAGCATGAGGGTGTGGGGAGGGTGGCAACGGTGCTGGCAGCCCAGAGCCAGCCTTTTCTTCTCCCTTGAGTGATAGCAAGCGTAAGATGTTATTGTGCACGTAGGTATTACCGCTTTAACTTTTACTGAGGTAAAATAACACCTTGTCACTCAGCGCAAGTACCAATCACAAAATGAATTAATTGTAATAACTGTTGTCAACAGAACAAAAGACTTGTTGCTTTTCTAAGCAGATTTCAGTGCACCGAGAACTATATACAAATGCTCCCATTGGGCAGGTTGGGGGAAACCAGTCAGAACATAATTGTATCTGTCTATCTCTTTACTTTGTTTTTAAGGGCTAAGGAATCCAGTTAAAAACCTATATTTTAAACATATCAATAAATATAGCCCTTTTTGTGTTTGGGATGTCTCTTCAAAAAAAAAAACCCATGGAGTCTTTAATAAATTGGCCATGAAAATAGCACTTGCCGTTGATGGCTCCAAATAAGGGCCAGCTGCAGAGGCTGCCTGTGGACTCTTAAGTCATGAAGGGAATTATGCCCAATTACCTTCCCATAAAACACCCTCTCATTTCTGGAAGTTATCAAAACGCATCCTGTGGACAAGTGGTCAGTCGCCCCCCTGCTCCTCAGAGAAGCCCAAGAGGTGTCATGCCAGGCCCACTGGGCGCTTAACTGCCTTTGCGGCTGCGTGGGCAGGTTTGTTTATAGCCGCACTTTTTTTCTGGCTCCACACTCCCTGCAAACCCCTATTTTTTAAAAACTACTTATTTTTGCGTTCTAGCTTTTTCGCGTCCTAGCACACTTCTTTCTTGAAGAATTGAAGCAGCCCTGGAGATAGTGTTCTGCAAAAGAGGCCCTTCTGGGAGGGCGAGTGGGCAGAGGGGATGGGGTTTGGTCTCTCCAAGGTCCTGTTCATTCAGCATGGGGCCTCCATCAGGCGGGAAAGAGTGGCTTGCCTTTGAGGTTGTGCATAGGACTTCATGGCAGTTGAACTGGGGAACAGCCTAAAGCAAAGTGTGCCCTGGGCCCACTAGCTAAATGTGGATGTGACCGCTGCCCTCTGCGGTAAGGATTCTGAAGACACGTAAGTGCTTCAGCAAATCCCAGAAGGCTCTGCTGAAGCTGTGCATTATATAACCATCAGCAGCCGAGCAGAGGAAGTGAGCTGGAGACCCAGAGGGATGGGACGCATCCTGGTTCCAGGTTATCTCATTGGTGCTGAACTCTGCTCCTCTCCTCTCCTCCCTGCTCATGTTTTCCCACTCCTCCACGCCCTTTGGCTACCCTGACCTGTGTGTCCATCCCTCAGGCATCCCAGGCTCACACAGCATCTCTGAGGCCCTGGAGGCAGCCTGCATTATCAGTTGTATTCACTGGAGACTCAGTTGGGCACTCCATGGTGGGGTGATAGCAGAGATGGGAGTAGGCATGTGAGATGTTTCTGACATGCAGGTTAGGAGAGAACTTGT
Source organism: Ellobius talpinus (assembly GCA_001685095.1). NCBI lineage: Eukaryota > Metazoa > Chordata > Mammalia > Rodentia > Cricetidae > Ellobius > Ellobius talpinus. The sequence goes on along the minus strand of LOJH01014010.1, from coordinate 16,897 downwards.
TCATCAAGGACCAGGGACCACCATGGGTGCTGTTTTCACACTTTCAAATTGGTTTTCCTCTCTCCTTCCTCCCATCTTCTTCCTCCTGTCCTCCTATTCTTCCTCATCTTCCTCTTCTCTTCCTCCTCCTTCTTCACAAAAGGCAATCTCCTTCTTATTGTCTGTGGCAAGTCATCTCTGTGTGCAGCCTGGGGAAGCAGGCTTCCCCTGTGCACACCCCGGGAAAGAGGACTCCATGACTATCAGTCACACTAAAGGTTCCAAGTATTTGTGCTGACATCAGGCTGTGCAAATGGGAAAAAGGAGGCAAGGGGTTGTAGGAGAAAGGAGACTGAAGGGGCAGATCTGTGGTGAGTGGAGGGTTGTTCTGAGGAGATTGCTGGCTCCAGTGGCCTCTTCTTCCTGGTCTCAACCTTTACCAACATTGTTCTGTGGGGTGAAGACCATGCGTTCTCCCCTGTCTTTTTCCAGAAATAGAAGAGTCCGCTGTGGGGAATGAGTGCGGACACCTGTCCATTCTTTTTTTTTTAAAGCACATATCAAATCATTCCAGGGTGCTGAAAGAGGGTCACAAACCAAGCAGCTACGGTCGCGGCCTTTGTGGGCCTGACATCCTCTGGGCACTCTGGTCATAAATCAGTTACAAGTTCAGCTTCATGAGTACATGAAGATGATGAAGACTTAAATGGCTAGAGATTGACCCAAGGAGGTGAAGTACATGAACCCCCAGGGTCAGGGAAGATGTCTTCAGGGGTTGTGGATGGGAGGAGGAGGACATTGGAGAAAGGCCTGGGAGGGCAAGAAGCTAGCCATGCAGATATTTAGGAGTTCTTCTCCAGGGGAAGAGACTTCAAAGACAAAAACCCTGAGACAGGAAATGACCAGGGCCTCTTAGGTCACCACGTATGAGAGTAGCATTTCCTGAGGCTATCTCAGAGAGAGAGGTTCTCAATGACTATGAGCAGGCCACAGAGCCAGGACTGTGGCTGTTTGATCTATTTGTGCAAATGAAGAAAGGAAAGTCCCCAGAGGGAACACTTCACTGTAGTTATGTGGCAGTGGAAGGCAGGCTTCAATGCCCGGGTCTCCTGATTCTTCGTCTGGGTACCCTGGAGTGCCCCTCACAAGTCTGAGCCTCGGAGTGGGATGACTAGGGTCACAGCAGGCAGCATCACTGAATTTGAACTCTAAGCCTATTCCTGGGCAGGACAAAGAAATGGAAAGACTCAGTTTTATGATCATGGAACATCATATTATGAGAGACACACACATTTCTCAATGCTCCCAAGATAGGAGCTCTTCTTGTCTACAGATCAAGGTTGCCCATGCAGAGTCAATTTTGTTCTTTTTAGGAATCAACAAACAGCAAGCTGCAGCTAGGTAGCACACCTAATGACAATGGCCACACCCAACACAGTGGGATGACCCAGCCCACTGTGGGTGGTGCCAGTCCTAGGCAGGTGGTCCTGGGAATCTAGGAAAGGTAACTGAATGTGAGCCTGAAGAACAAGCCAGTAAGCAATGTCCCTGTATGGCTTCTGCTTTAGTTACTGCCTCCAGTTTTCTGACTTGAATTCCTGTCTTGACTTCCCTTCATGATGAATTGTGATAGGAATGCATAAGTCAAATAAATCCTTTTCTCCCCAAGTTGCTTTTGATCATAATGTATTATTATCTCAGCAAAAGAAACCTAAGACAGCAGGTGACACCATATTGTAGCAACAGAACAGAGCAGGCATCTTATCCCATATATTTGACTCCTATAAAGTATATCTCAATTATATATATATATGTATATGTCTTAGGGTTTCTATTGCTGTGAAGAGACAACATGGCCATGGCAACTCTTATGAAGGAAAAACATTTAATTGTGGTAGCTTGCCTACAGTTTCAGAGGTTCAGTCCACTATCATGATGGCAGGGAGCATGACTGCATGCAGGCAGATATGCTGGAGCTGAGAGTGCTACATCTTACAGGCAACTGAGTGTCACATTTAGGGAACCTTGAACAAAAGAGACCTCAAAGCCCACCCTCACAGTGACACACTTCCTCCAGCCAAGCCACACCTCCTAATAGTGCCACTCTCTTTAGGGGCCATTTTCTTTCAACCCACCACAGTATATTTATATTATAAAGTAAAAAATTTAAAAATGCTTTCACCCAGTGGCTTTCTCCTACCTGCTGTATCCTGAACTAGCACATAACATGCATGGTTGGAACAGTGTAGCTCTTTCCTGAAGACTGACAACTGGAATTCTGTGGGTTGTGGGTTGCCATCTGTACGGCATGACACATGTCTACATCAGTACAGGTCTGTACTGGCTTGCCTCTACTTATGCTGTGTTCACCCCTATTCCTTGTGGCCTGTTCAAGGGGCTGGTGAGTTTTCAGGACAGCCAGCAGGAGGTGCTCTGCAGTCCAGAGGGTCTACTCAGTCATTCAGTCCTTTGTTTATTAGCAATGCCACTGGGCAGGCACTTCCTGCACATTTCTCCTGTGTTAGGCACTCTCCTTGGCATTAGGGTACAGAAGTGAACTGCTACACTCTTAGACCCTATGGACCTATTTTTCCTTATCCCCGCTCCTCCAAGCATAGCCCTTTGCTGACAGCACCTCCCAGAGGATAAGTCTTTGGTGATGAGTGGCTCATCCCCTCCTACTATGGCCATCATTTGGAGGTGTTCAACCCTCCGTATCATGAGTCTGCTCTATCTACATTCCCAAGACGGACCTGTCTGCCCAGGAAGGACTATCTATAAGAAGCACTATCTATCCCAATAAGAGAGAGAAAACCAAGGAAATGGTGATATGTTCCCACTTAACAAATACTTCCTGAGGCTCCAGTGTACTAAACCCTTTTCTAGGCACTGGAGCCCTAAGTAAAGTAAAGAGACACAAACTCCTTCCTAAAAGTCCCCTTTCTGGTAGGCTGGATGTGTGTGCTGCACAGCAAACACCAGCAGGCAAGAGGAAGAAGATGGAGGAAAACTGGGCAGGAAAGCATTTATGGAACGATGGGAAGAGATGGTGATTCACATGTGTGGATGGAGCGAGGGCTCATGAGAGATATTCAAGCAAAGATTTGCAGGAAACCAGGGAGCCACTAGGAGGGTTTAGGGAGCACAATCCAGGCAGTCTCTATTAAGAACCTAGACTCTGAGACCAAGGGCTCATTGGAGGAATGTAGAGAAAACTAAGAGAAAATGTTGAGAAGAGTAGACTGGACAAGCTACAAGGTGGATGGGGGCTCAATAAGCCATTCCATGCACTCTGGCTAGTTTCATGGGCTAAGGAGGCAACCTAGGGCTTTGTAAACTGCTCTATGCATTCTGGCTAGGGCTGTGGGACAGATGAGGGTCCCACAGTCACTGTGCTCTCCCCCTCCACCTTTTATTGAAAAGAGATTTTTTTATCACATAGTATATCATATCCTGATTACCGTTTCCCCTCCCTCTACTCCTCCCAGTTCTTCCCCAGTTCCCCTCCCCCTTTCTGTCTCTCAGAAAACAAACAGGCTTCTAAGGTATAAAAATAAAATATAATAAGATAGAGCAAAACCTAACACATCGGAATAACATAAATAGAAGGTATTAATAAATAAATAGAAGGGGGAAAACAAGAAAAAAGCACACACACAAAAAAATCCTAGATAAAGACACAGAGACTCATTCGCACACCCAGATATCCCATAAAAACACTGAACTGTGAGATGTTTGTGAAATGTCTGTAGCGTAAAAAAGACAGAAAATATATATATATAAATAAAAGCCAGGGTTAAAAAACGAAGAGCCCTGACACAATATTATGAGACAAGAAACCTCCACAGATGCTGTGGAATTCATTTTTCTCTTGGCCCTCTACTGCTGGGCACGCTGCCTACCCTTAAGAGTAGTTTGCTTTCGAGTGACCCTCTCTTGGAGCAAACTAAATTATCATTTGCCCGTGGCTATCAATTGGAGACAGATTCTTGATCAGGGTAGGACATGTGTCCCCTTCTCCTTTCAGCTCTAGGACCCTATCTGATGCAGACTCATGCAGGTCCTGTGCACGCTGCCTCCGTCTCTGTGAGTTCATATGGGTTTTGCTTATGTTGATTTAGATAAGGGCCTTGTTCCCTTGGTGTCTGCTGCTGCCTCTGGCTCTTAGACCCTTTCTGCCTCCTCTTACACTGGGTTCCCTGAGCCCTGAAGGGCGGGATTTGATGGAAATATCCCATTTAGGGCTCAGTGTTCCAAGGCCTCTCACTCTCTGGATATTGTCTGGCTGTGGATCTCTGTATTTGTCCCCAGCTGATGCAGAAAGATGCTTCTCTTATGATGGCTGACCAAGGCACTGATCTATGAGTATAGAGTGTCATTAGGAGACATTTTAGTGCTATGTCCTGTAGTAGAACAGTAGTGTATAGTTTTAGCCTAGGTTCCTGGGCTATCTAGTTTCAGGTTTCTTGGCCAACCAAATAGTCTTGCATATAGGTTCCATCTCATCGAGTGGGCCTTAAGTTAAATCAGATATTGGTTAGCTACTCCCACAAGCCTTGTGATCCCAATCGCAATTCCAATACAGTTCTTCACAGATCTTTAAAGGACAGTTTTCAGTTTCATATGGGAATACATGCACATACAAAAATCCTAGGCTATTTGAAACAATCCTGAATAATAAAGGAACCTATGGAGGTATCTCCATCCCTGACCTCAAATTGTACTGCAGAGCTATAGTCAAAAAAGTATTGGCAGGATATTGGCACAAAAATAGACACACAGATCAATGGAATTGAACTGAACACCAAGACATAAACTCACACACATATGGACACCTGATTTTTGATAAAGAAGCCAGAAGTACACATTGGAAAAAAGACAGCATCTTTAACAAATGGTGCTGGCCAAACTGGATGTCTGTCTGTAAAAGAATGCAAATAGATCCATACCTATCACCCTGCACATAACTCAACTCCAAACGTATCAAAGACCTCAACATAAAACTATATACACTGAACCTAATAGAAGACAAAGTAGAAAGTAACCTTGAACTCATTGGCACAGGAAAATCTTTCTGAACAGAACAGCTTCAGTACAGGCATTAAGATCAACAGTTAATAAATGGAACCTTACGAAACTGAAAAGCTTCTGAAGGCTAAGGACACCACCATTCAAAGTGGCAGTCTACAGAATAGGAAAAGAGTTTTTACTAATTACACATCCAGTAGAGGGCGAATATCCAAAATATATAAAGAACTCAAGAAACTAGATATCAAGAAAACAATTAACCCAATTAAAATATGGGGTACAGAGCTGGGTAGTGGCAGCACAGTACTTGGGAGGCAGAGGCAGGCAGATCTCTGTGAGTTCGAGGCCAGCCTGGTCTACAGAGTGAGTTCCAGGATAGCCAGGGCTATGCAGAGAAACCCTATCTCAAAAAACTAGAGAAAAAAAAAGGAGTATGTGTATCTAGATCCAACTCCCAAAAGAAGACACTCAAATGGCTGAGAAACATTTAAAGAAATATTCAACATCCTTAGCCATCATGAAACTACAAATCAAAACTACTTTGGGATTTCATCTTACACATGTCAGGATGGCAAATATTAATGAAACAAATGACAGCTCATGCTAGTGAGGATCTGGAGCAAGGGGAACACTCATCTATGCTGATAGGAGTGTGAACTTGTACAGCCAAGAAAGAAATTAGTGTGGTTCCTCAGGAAGATGGGAATTGATCATCCTACCACAGAGATACCTGCTCAACCATGTTCACTGATGCTCTATTCATAATAGCCAGAAACTGGAATTAACTTAGATTCCTCAACAGAACAATGGATAAAGAAAATGTGATACATTTACAGAATGAAATATTACTCAGCTACTAAAAAGATCACAAAGTTTGCAGGTGAACAAATGGAACTTGAAAAAAATCATCCTGTGTGAGGAAACCCAGAGAAATGATTATATATTCATACATATGTGGATATTAGTTAGCTTTTAAGTTAATGATAACCATGCTAAAATTTGTAGAGCCACAGAGGTTAGATATAAAGTGAGGGACTAGACAGGACAGCTAGATATCATTAGGAAAGGGATATAGAAGAGATAGTTAGGAATGAATGGGGGCACTGGAACATGAGGATCAAGTGGGAAGGGGGAAGGAAGAGAGAGATACGGGAAAGAATACAGGGAGAGACAGCTAAAATTAAGGGCCCTTTGATGGGTATGATGGAAATCAAATTCAGTAGAAGCTTCCTAAAATATATACATATAGAAAGGCAATCTAAATAAAATAGCTAAATAATGGCGAAAGACTGAGCCCCAGTTGGGCATCTCTTGTCACCAAATAAAGCTTCCAGTACCAGGAAAGAGTCACATTTAATTGAGTTGTTGCTCTCCACAAAATGATGTCAAGGCCCTATTGCTGAAGACAACATCCACACAACTCATTGAACAGAGAGAATTTGAGCTGGTACCTGCATAGAGCCTTCGCCGTTATGTTCTAGTGTCTTTGGTACAGGAAGGTGCTCTGTAGGCAACCAAAGGAGAAATGTAAACACCAACCTAGCCACAAACACTTTGATCTACAATGGGGTCCTGCCTGAAAGATACGCTAGGGCAATCCCTGTGCTCCCAAGAGCTCTGTCCTTGGGGACACATCCTGTCAGCAAAAGCAAAGCTTGGAAATCTTTCTTTTTTTTCCCATTGAAAATATTTTTTTCATGTAATGTATTCTGATCATGGTTCCCCCAACTCCCCAGCTCCTAACACATATTCTCTACCTCCCCACCTTCCCAACTCCACACCTTCTTTAGAAAACAAACAGGAAAAACCAAAAACAAACAACAGCAAAAAACAGAACAAACCCAGCAACAACAACAAAAAAAGAGGGAGAAAGCAAAAGCATGAGAAACACACACGCTCACCTTAAAAACACAAAATTAGTAACTATTATATTAAAAAGGAAATACCAGTAAGGTAAAAAAAAAAGTGCCCAAACAAAGCAATATGTAACAAAAATCTCCAAAAATACCCTTGAGTTTGTTTTGTGTTAGCCATCTGCTGTTGGGCATGGGGCCTGCCCTTAACTGTGGTTTATGTGTATCCAGTGAGCCTCCACTGGAGACAACTAATTTTTCCTTTGCAAGTGGTTGTCAGTTGCAGATAGCTTCTTGGTTAGTGTCTTTGTTAGGGTTCCTATGGCCATGAAGAGACACCACGACCATGACAGTTCTTATAAAGAAAAACATTGAATTGTGGTGGCTTACAGTTCAGAGGTTCAGTCCATTATCATCATGGTGGGACATGTCAGCATCCAGGCAGACATGGCGTTGGAACTGAGAGTTCCCTTTGCAGGCAACAGGAAGTGAACTGTCTCTCTGGGTGTGGCTTGAGCACTTATGAGCCCTCAAGACCCGCCCCCACAGTGACACACTTCCTACAACAAGACCACACCTCCCATTAGTGCCACACCCTTTGGGGGCCATTTTCTTTCAAACCACCACAGTTAGGGACAGGATATCACGTCCACTTCTCCATTTCCGTGCCAGAACCCCACCTGGCTTGGACCCGTGCAGGCGCTGTGCATGCTGCCATGGTCTCTGTGTGGCAGTTCTGCTGTATCTGGAGGACACTGTTCCCTGGGTGCCTTCCACCCTCACTGGCTCTTCCAATCTTTCCGCTTCCACATAGCTCCCTGAACCCTGAGAGGAGTGGTTAGGTGAAGACGCCCCACCTAGGACCTAGTGCTGTAAAGTCTTTCACTCTCTGTGTGCTGTGCAGTTGTGGGTCCCTATGGTCTCATCAGCTGCAAGAAGTTTCTCTGGTGATGGCTGAGGGAGACACTGACTCAGGGCACAGAAGAATGTCATCACAAGTAATTTGACTGCAACATTCTTCTAGCAGTTGGATAGTATTTAGAAATCTTAATAATGCTGAATCCAGCAGCCCTGTGTTTTCCTTTTGTATTGTTCCCACAAACTGTGTAGCTGTCCCAACTTGGCTTTTACCCCAGGTGACCCTGGGAGACCTGTTGAAAATAAGATCAGTACACTAAGGTGACCTCACGGTGGCATGAGAGTGAAGGTCTGAAGCCAGGCAGGGCCTGCTGCCGTGATCATGGCGGTGGAAGCAGGTGTCACTGGTGACAAAACATGGCCTGCACTTGGGGCACTGCCCTTTGAGCCTGTGCATCAGCCCCGTCTGCCTCCTTCCCTTCCTGTTTCTGTCACCCTGTCATGTTTCCACTGGGGTCTTCCTTCTCCTTAACTCACAGCCTGGCTGGAGCATCTTGGGAGTCTGTTTCCATATTGTCACTTCTGCCTCTGTCTTTGCCTTCATGTGTCCCCTCTCTCACCTGCTTGCGAAGTAGACAACCGTCCGCTCGTTTCAGGTGTGGTGTGGTGTGCGGCGGCATCTTTATTGTTTGTCTCATTTCTGATGGTGTAGGCTACACAACGGAATCTTGCTCACAGCAGTGAGGGTCTGAGACCCACACCATGCTCCTGAATCTACACTCTTCCTTCTGTGGCTTGCTGCATGCAGGCAGGGGGGTGGTTGCCTAGCAAGGTCTGGGATCCTAGAGCCCACACCGCCACTTGATCCACAGGGAAGCTTAGACACACGTGACCTAGGCAATTCCGAGTAATGCTGATGCCCTTCCCAGTAGGCAGTCAGGTGAGAGGAGCTGGCCCTTTCAGGAGCGGCGTGCTCTTTAGGAAAGTCTGCACATCTTGCCTCAGTCTCCCCAACTGTCCACTCTTCAGATTCAAGCTTTCAGGATACCTCTGAATTTTTCACAAATACCCTGATATGTTTCACAAAAGAGGATCTTGAAAAACAGCTCTCCAATTCAAGTAAGAAATAAAAACAGGAATCTCCAACTCTTCAGGCATTTATTGATTGTTTTTACTCTCCCTTTATTTCAACATCCCGTCTCTCCCTATAAGGGAACATCACTCAAACAAAAGCGTTAAGAAACTTAGATGGGGTGGATCTGTGGTTGTCGTGATAATTTGCGTCCTGGCTGAGGCCTTGTGTTCCAAGTTTTAGCCTGAATTACATATTTCCAGTGGCGTTACAAAGCCCTTAGAAAACAGGATTTATCATGGAAATGGTGACATGGCTTCACCCAGCCTGGAGTTCTTGGGGGCCACAGTAATATACTGCACAGAGAAATCAGATCATTAGTTGGTTATAAACAAAGGACAGAGGCAGTAAATTAGAAGAGGCATTTCGGCAGTTTCTTACGCATTTACGACAGCAAAATATGCAGCCCCGTTTTATTCCTTGAGATAGTATTTAAGCATTTCAGATCTAACGTTCGTTTTCAGATATGGCCGCGCCATGCATTTTGAAGCCTTGGCCATTCTCGATCTTCTGTAGTTTTATCCGTGATATTTTCTTCCTTCTCTGTTGCTCATTAGAAAAATGTTAAAAATCCATTTTGGTCTGATTAATAATAAAGCTGATCACATGTAACCTAATTTTCATTCAGGGCTGCCCCTGTCTGTGGAGTCATATACAAAGTGACCTTTGAATCGCCAGTGGACTCATAAAGTACAATAAGCACCATTGTCCTGTCAAAAATTGAAGATGTTTTACATCATTACAAAATTTAATGTTCCATCTTTTCAAATGCACTCCTTTTCAAAGGCCACATTCCAATTGAAGCTCATTAAAATCAGACTCAAGTTTCCTGTGGTGGGGATGAAGAGAGTTTCGCAGGCTAGGGGAGGAAAATGAATCAGTCTTTTAAAACAGATATGGTTACATATGAGTTTTGAAAGGTATGGGGACGGAAGAGCCTCCACTAGCGGCCACAGTGAGGCTTTTGTACTGATAAAACTAATCACTGCCTCCCGGATCCTTTCCCCTCCCCCAGGCACACATACCCTGGATCCTATTTGTTTCTGAATAAATCAGTTTTCTAAATAAAATTGTTGTTTTAAAGTTCGGGGATGGAATCTGAAGAGGTTTTTTTTTTGGTGGGTGGTTAGGGGGGTAAAAAGCTGTAAAACCAGCCCAGCAATTTCATATATTTTAAAAATTATATATATATTCCTCTGAGCTAGAGACCTGATATTTCCAAAAGTCACTGTAGGACTCTGGGGGGAGTGGAAGAGTGGAATGGGAAAGCTGGCCACATAAATGCTACATTGCTCCCAGAAGTAGAGAGAGCATTTTAGCTAAGACCTGTCTCAGTGGCCTAGGGGGGACCAGGGAAGATCCTCAGAGCTCCCATCTCAAACTCTTTCTCTGACTTTTTTGGTTTCTTGGCCAAAGATGTAATCGGGTTCTAGGTTTCGCTGGTTCATCCACCTGATATGGAGGGACTATATTAACAGCGTGCTCCTCACTCTCTTTCCTGTGAGTGTAAAAGGCCCAGACTGCAAAGGCACCCCCCTCACGCTTAGATAGATGAACATTTTCAAGAAACAGCTAGCTAGGTGGGACACACCTGTAACCTGAGCTCACAGGAAGGAAAAGGTCTATGAGTTCAAGGTCAACCTAGGCTGCATAACTAAGTCCTTTCCTAAAATAAATTAATACATAAGGATAAAATCAGGGCTGGAGATGTGGTTTAGCACCAGCTGCTCTTGCAGAGGGCCTGGTTCAGTTCTCAGCACCCACACTGGGCAGCCCACAGTCATCTGTAACTCCAGTTCCACTGACCCTCCATGCCCTCTTCTGGCCTCTCTAGGCACTGCATGCCAGTGCTTCACATACAGACAAGCAGGCACACATCTAAAAATATAAAATAAAATAAAACCAGAAGGAATTTCAAGGTCTGGAAATTGCCTACTTCCAAGGTCAGGAATCAATAACTCGTGACCTGACACTTCACATTAAGGGATAAACTTTATTATATTAATTATAACATATTAGTAAAAAATGGAGCTTTACCATTTTTTCTCATGAGCCACAGAGAAAGAAGAAAATACCAGAAATAAAAACTACAGAAGACCAAGAATGGCCAAGGCTTCAAAATGCACCACGGCCACATCTGAAGACTTGTGTTTGATCTGAAATACTATCTCAAGGGAAGAAATGCGAGTTCCACCTGCCAGACAAGTGGATCATTCACATGACTCTGGCACTCTGTCAGGAGCGGGCTGCCTGGGTCTGGATGGCTCATCTGTGCCAAGCTCTAGTGGTATTGAGAACTGAGTAGAACTGACATTGCAGCCCAATTGTGCTGTTTGTAGCTATATGACCTGGCGTAGGTCACCTAGCTCTGCTGGGCATCAGAAACCCCAGAGGAACAGTGGTGCAGGTGCTCCCTGTCTTCTGCTAAAATTGCCTCCCAGTAAACCCATAGTATGTTAAAAATTTCATGGAGAGTGGGGTATGGTGCCACAGACTTGTAACATAGCTGTTACTTGGGAGGCCAAGGCAGGAGGACAGTAAGCTTAAGGTCTGTCTAGGTAACTTAATAAGACCCTGACTTAAAATAAGACAAAAGAAAAATAAAATAAAACCCTGCTTGCATAGCTCAGGAGTAGAGTGCCTACCTATAAATTCATTTTAGGGAATGGAAGTGTGGCTGGGTAGTGGAGTGCCTACCTAGAATCCCCTAATGAGGGGCTCAGGTGTGATTCAATGGTAGAGCCCCTGCCTAGAATCCCCCAGTGAGGGGCTGGGGCTGGGGCTCAGTGGTAGAGCCTTGTCTAGAAACCCCCAGTGAGGGGCTGGGGGTGTGGCTCAGTGGTAGAGCCCCTCCCTAGAATCCCCCAGTGAGGGGCTGGGGCTACGGCTCAGTGGTAGGGTGCTTGCCTGGAATGAGTAAGGCCCTGGGTTCAATCTGTGGTACCAGAGAAAAAGAAAGATGAATATTATTGAAATACATTTCATAAGCACAGCCTACCATGTTATTCATCTTCCTTACCACTATGGCAAACACTGATATAGCAACTTACACGGAAAAGAAGGTGTATTTGGGTTCATGAGTTCAGATGCTAGCTCCACCTTGGAGGATAGGGCATGGCCGAGCAGAGCAGTTCACATCATGGTAACCAGGAACTCCATCCTCCAAGCTCCATCGTTCTTTCATCGTCTGTGCCTCTGGCCCATTGGGTGGCACTGCCCACATTTCAGGGTGAGTCTCCCTCTCTCAGATGATCCTCTTCGGAGAACACATCTTCACAGGCATATCCTGAGGTGTGCCTCAACCACTTAGCTCATTCCAAACACTGTGAAGCTGACAAGGAAGATCAACAGTAATCATACCGTTTAGCTCCTGTGTTATTTACACTCAGTCCCTCCCCTATGAGGGATCCGTGGTAAGAAAGCTGCCTGCGAAGGTGCTGCGTGATCGGGCTGGGTGTGATGAAAACGTGTCTCCTGCTATCTCCTGCCAGTGGGATTTTTTTTTTCTGTAGTGTTAACTTTACTGGTGATTAAATAAAAGTGTGTTAATGTCTCTGCATGTGGATATCCATTTATGCAAAGTGAAGTCCCAGGAAAGCCTTTCAGCTTGTTGTGGGCCAGTCCATGCCCAGCTTTCTTTTCCTGTTTTATGAAACCATTTCTGGTCCACACAGGTCCATGTTCTGAGTGCTCACACCCTTCAGCATACACCTTGTAGATACTTGTATCTGGGGGATGGTGTTATTCTTTACTGCCTAAGGCCGTCTTTTCATTCAGGTCAAAATTACCTATTGCAGCTTGGATAGGATGCATCCTCCCACAAAGGCGCATGTCCCAAACGTTTCGTGCCCAGCTGGTGGATGCAGTCCTTGGGAGGTGACTGGATCAGGGAGGCTCCTGCTTCCTCAAAGGATTAAGCCATTGATGGAGTAATAATCTGATGGCCTTACTGCAAAGCAGTAGAAACCAGGAGACAGAGGGCAAGAGCTTGACAAGATTGCCTATTGGTGGCAACTCAAGAGCACTAATTTGGGTGCCGACAGTCAGTAGATCCTAAGAATATTAATTGGAAGAAGCCTCCCTGTTCACAAGAACTATTTAGCCCAGGGTGGAATGGGTGTTACCAAGCCTTCCATGAATCTAGAATCAACATATTACCCACCCCAAGCTAACCACAGCCTCTCTGCCCTAAGAAGTCCACTTTTGTTGCTAATTACGTTACACTCTTCTCATCTGCACTGGGGCACTGTCCCGTCTCTTGCGAGATGCAGACTACTCTAGACCCACTTCCTGTGCTCCTCCCCCGGCCATGCCGTCTTCCAACACCTATGTGGAGCCTCACATCCTTCAGTGAGCCTTTTATGATGAATCTAGGTAAACCGAACTTCCTCCCTGTAGAGGGCTCACGAACCTTCTCCGATCTGCAGGACACCGCTTAACAGCACAAACATCAACGTAAGCATTTACAGGCATACAGAGTATGGGGAAGTGCTTGGGCTGTTGTCTCTGTTTATTCAAGAAGTAGGCATTGTGCTCCCTCATAGCAGTCAGCAGGACAAGATCCCGCACCCTCAACATGCTGTGTCTTCGTGGGTCTTGAATTTAGTTAGCTTGGAGCCCAGCACTACTGCTTAATAGCGACATGTCTTGGCACGAGTGTTAAGCTCTTTTCAAGACTGAGTTAAATGCTACATAGCAGGGTTGTTCTGAGGGAGAAACAAGACTCAAATGCACTGACCCAGCACTGTGCTCAAGTTCAGTCAACTTGACTATGCCCTACTTGGCTCGGTTCTGTCCCTGGGTGCAAGAGATTCTGTCGGGTAGGGAGGCTGCTCGTCTACAGAGATGGGAAGGGAAGTTGGGACCTCCACAGCTGGGATTCGGTAGGGCACGAGAAGAGAGGACCCCTCACTTCACATCATGTAGCATGCTCATGGTCACACAGGACTTTCCAAGCTCCTGACTCTGACATTTCAGGACTGAAACTGAAATTCAGAACCAACTGCCCAGACAGCTGAGAAGAGTAACTGGGGAAAAGAAAAACACCCCTTCCCACACACACCTTTGAGAGGCTGCAGTTAGCTCAATGTGTGACTCAATGATAACAGCGCTTATTCTGCAGGCAGGAGGACCCGGGTTAAATGCCCAGCATCACAAAAAACAAAACCAAATAGACAGCAAACCACTTTTGATTATCAGTCCAAGGAACCACCCATTTCCTATGCTTTCTCTTCCTGTCACTTGGCACCATTTCCAGAACTAAGTATCACCTGCAGAAAAGCACTCCTTCTAGAGGACGGTCATAAACTGGTGAGTTATTTGCAGTCCCCCAAGAAACAACTGCGCCTTCTGGAAATCAATTCTATTTGAACACAGCTAGCCTGCTTTTCTCCTCCCTGTAAAATACTGTGTGGATGAAGAGGACCCTGGGTGTCTCATGGCATTTCACATGCAGTATTATAGTCCAAGGGACATTTGTCAACATTATATAATAATCTATGATCAAAACACTAAAACCTGTCAACTCCCAGAGTCACCTGCACTCTAACTTTACAACTGAAACTCATTTAAAAGTAAATGAAAGTCACGAGAATGAGATTCAATTAAAATTAATTTAAGGTATGGAAAAAATGATTCACCGTGATATAAATCTGCACACTGTTATTGCCCACTTTATCTTATTCTGTGTGGGGCTCTCCCACAACAACGGGGCAGGCTTGCAGCTAGCGAAGGGCACTCCGCATGCAAACCACGGGTGCTGTGTCATGGTTATCTTGGGAAAGGTTTTGTGGAGCTGGTAATCAAATTCAGGGTCTTATTTTTAGGCAAGAGTTCTACCATCGACCCACACTCCCAGGCCTTGACTTTGTGAGACAGGGTCTCACATAAGAACTTGAACTCCTGACTCTTCTTCCTCTGTCTCCTGTATGCTAAGATTTCAGGTGCTTGTTTCTACACCCAGGTTTGAGAAAAGAGCGGAAGGGGCAGAGGGTATGTTTTTGCCTTTAGTCTTTGCCCCCTTGCTAATCCTGAAGCATCCATTTCTATCATCCCTAGTTTTCTGGACAGAGGCGTAACAGAAATCCAATTTCAAATCTTTCTTTCTTTTTCTTTCCAACTTTTGAGTATGCATGCAATTTCTCCTGATAGCAGGATCTCAGCAGAGAAATTAACTTCAATAATCTATGGATTACAAGACGTATCGAGCCTTCAAAGCAACCCAGTGTTAGATCTATTCTCAGAAGAGTTTAAATGACATTAATAGTTAACAAGTGATGGGATGAATTTTCCCAGTGCAGTCAGGATCTGTGGGTGCCTCCTACCCACCCACCCCACCCCCATTCTCCAAGCCTTTCAGTTATGACAAGTGGCCTCTTCTTCACTCCCTGTGTGGCTCCTCAGGCACTTATCTCCAGGGATGCCTGGCCTCAGTTTCCGGGCTCAGTAGCCATGACAGGCACAAGGTGATAAGCAAGGACTTCTTCACTGTTCTGGGAAGCCCCTCCTCACACCCTTGATTGTTGATTGAGCTATTGGTTTTCAACTTGGTACCCTTTAGGTTGTATCCCCCAAAAGAATTACTAAGCTTATGTCTGCAGGGATCAAATTGTGCAGGATCGCTCCATCTCAGCTCTCTTCACCAGTTTGTTCCCTGAGAACCTTGCAGCCTGAAGCTGCGCCAGGCCTGAGGATCATGAGGTTAAGTGGAAGCTGGTTCTCTAATTGTAACTTACCACACTAGGTGGGTACCTGTGTGGCCTTGCCACAGGTGGCTCTTCTACTTGTGGTACCCAGCTTCTTCCTGTGGAAGTCCCAGCTCACTCTCCTAGGCCCCAGCTGCAAAGTGCATTCAATCTTCATCCAATTGCAACACGTGGCTTCCCTGGGAGCTCCCTCCAGCAGCAGCTGTGCCTTGAATCACAGTTGCACCTGCTGGGTTGGAGGTCAAATTGCTTAGCCTGCGATCTTTACCGGCTCATGTGGTACAGCAGTTGGGGGCCGTTCAGCAGGCGGAGAGCAAGCCCTTAAGCAGAACAAGCAGGGAGCTCTGGTGCCCGCACCCAGGCACCACTCACTGTGCAGTGACATGCCAGATGCAGCCCCAAGGCGGGGTTCTCTTTGGTGTGTCATCACGACTGCCTGGAAGAAGCCATAGTCCTGGTCTCAGTGATCTTCCACAGGACTGAGGTGTCATTTGTATAGCTTTGGATACTCATTTGAGTTAAAGATCCACAGAGGGGTTCATCCCAAGGAGGCAGCAAGAGTATATGAGGTCTAGGGTCACAGGAGAGAGCAGCTTTCCAGTGGGGGCACAGGCTACTCACTGCCACTGGAAGCCACTATCTGTCCTGGGAAATGCATCTCTCTCTCTCTCTCTCTCTCCATTCTTTTCTCTTCTCTTCTTTTTTTCTGATTAAAACACCAAAGAAAACAGCAGCCCAGCGCCTCTCTGCCTTAACACCTCTCCACCGTCTGCTAATCACAATTTTTAACCTAGAGGGAGAAGGTCTTAGGCCTGGAGCCTTTTCAGGCGCTTGACTCCAGCTGGAATTTAATAACACTTTTCTGTTTCATTGTTTCGTTGCTGTGACTGTTTTCTAATTATGTCAAGTAGCACTGGGTTTCCACTTATGGTTCTGATATAAAGCTTTCTTTCAGAATAAATTTCGTAAAAAGTAATAAGGGTGCGCATATTTCTAAGGGGGAGGAAATAGCGGCGCCAGCGATGGTGAGAACATGGCTAGGCCAGGCCCAGTACAGGGCCGCAATCCTGAGCTTTTCGGGGCTGAGGCAGGAGGATCATGCATTCCAGGTCTGACTGGACTGCAGAGTACATTCAAGGCCATCTTGTATGTTAGTGGGAACTTGCCTCAGAAAAGAAAGGGGGTGGCGTGATGGGGTCATAGTTCGGTGAGACAGCACTTGTCTAGAATCTAGATGCTGAGAACACAGCTCGGATGTAGAGCAGCACCTGCCTACATGTGTGCAGCCCTGAGTTTCATTCACAGTACAGGAGAAGGAAAGAAGGGAGGGAGGGAGAGAGGGA
>LOJH01014009.1:0-15058 GCA_001685095.1 Ellobius talpinus | reverse complement strand
GAGAGAGAGAGAGAGAGAGAGAGAGAGAGAGATCTAGGCAGCGAGCATTAAAAAGACTGGATGTTCAAGGTCCTCAGGTTGGAATGAGGAGAACCAGCCATCCTCAAACATCAGCATACTTACGAATCCCCTAAGAAGTGCAGGACCATGTGGGCTCCAGGATGACTCCTGAGATTCCGGTGGAGCAAGACTGCCCTGAGAGCCTGGAATCTGCATGTTCATGAGTGTCTAGGTTAGTTCTGCACAGGTGCTCCAGACCCACAAACACCAACAGACTCTCGCCCACAAAGCCCATTTCTGTTGCTTTGTTTTAAAAGGAATGAACACCTTTTCCAAAACAAAAGACAGTGGAGAAGCAGAACTTTAAGCCTTCAACTCGGTAAAATTTCAAGATAATTAATAGAGATTGGTTAGTTGCTAGAACATGAAGGATTCACGAGCACACCATAGATTGGGTGAAAAAAATAAATTACACTTAGATGATTTAGTATTTCTGAGATGAAATAAATCTAATGGCTGAGTGAAAGGCAAAAAGTAAACCTCTGTCATCTGAAGTTATCCGCTATGATAATATCTCAGCCACCCATTATGTGGAGGAAGCCTGGACCACCAACATCAAAAGGCATCGACTACATTCAAGAACACATACTAGGAAGGGGCACAACTGCATCTGAAAAGAAATGGCTATTACCAACCCACATAAATCCAGAGAGAGGTGTTTGCGGTCCAAGGTGACCTAATATTTTTATAAATAACTCCAAAGATGGAGTGGGAATTATGCAAATCAAACCACAGATGACACAAAAAAGGCAGGGACCGCAAGTCTGTGGAGAATGGAATTTAACTAGTGGGCAATGTCTTTAAATTTGCTTTTATTGAATCTTGTATATTGAAGTCACACGTTATTGTATCTGCTTATTGAGATTCGATGGGGCCAAATGCTGAGTGATTTATGGGAAGAAAGATAATCAAATGCCTCAGGAGAAAGAGTCTACACCTGGAGACCAGACCCAGTGCTGGACAGATAGGAAGTGACCGGAAGTGGTTCGGCATACACAGAGCACTTTGGTATTCTCTGAAAGTGGGGGTCATCCCAAGAACTGGTGTATAAATCAAACAAGGAAATATCTATCCTTTGAGCTACTTGGCCTTGATGCTGCTTCCGGCAGAAGTGCTTCCAGACGGGAATTCAGAGCAGGATAATGGTACCAGGATTATGTAAGACAGACCCTAGCTCATCCAAGAATACAGAGGACGCAAGACCAAAACACTGAGCATGCCTACTTGTTGAGGAAGGAGACACAAAAGACAAGGGGATGTGGCGGACAGAGCAGTTCCAGCTCTCATTAAGGACACACAGAGCTGGAATGGTGGAGAAAAGGCAGCTAGTGGTAGCGCCATCCCACGGGACACTGAAGGATGGCGACTGGACACCTCTCTAGTTAGGATGCATTAGAGATGATTAAAAGCATTTCTTGTCCAACTCAGGGGTAGGGGGGTGGGCTTCGTGACCTCTCCAAAGGTCACTTCTACCCCTAGGGATCACCTGTCTGAAGGGCACCAGATAAAAATAAAGTCCATTAATCACCAAGCTGTCACACAATGTCCTGAAGAAGGGCAAACTGCAACGGACCTTGCTTTGCAGAGGGGGTAAGAGGGAGGCGGTACGTATGTGGGCAGAGTCAAGGAAGCAGCTGCGGAGACTTCCAGAAAGCTGGTGCCATCCTGTGATGAGTCCTTTCAAGTCTTTCTTCAGGGGAAACAGGGGGAGGAAGTGACCCTATGAGGAGGGGAGCAGAAAACAGCCAAGGACACCAAGGGGCCCTAAACAAAGCTGGAGGGATTGGAGGAGAGGATCTGCTAGAAGCACAGACCAGGAGCTAGAAGGAAGGAGGATGATATAAAGGCTCTGAGCAGAAGAGGAGGACCAGGAGCCAGGCCAAGAGGAGAGCCAGGAGCTCTCCTTGGAATGCCACAAAAATTCTAGAAAGAGGGCCAGTGAGTCGGCTTAGCTGGTAAGTGCATTTACCACCAAGCCTGATGACCTGAGTTTAATCCTTGGAACAAACCAACTCATTGTCCCCTGACCTCCACACAAGCCATTGCATGTGCGCATCCCAGCCACAGACATATAATCCATCACCCATCAACACAATAAGAACTTTTTCTGAAGTTACAGAAATAGAGTAAAAAGTTAATCCCACTATCTATAACAGAAGAAAATCACATGATGGAAAACACAGCTTTTTAAAAGAGAAACAGAGTAGTTATGTCTCAGCTTCAAAGCAACTGCTGGCACTGTTATTGGAGTGCCGTACACAGCTGGAAATCTACCCTCTGCCCAGTCTCCCAAGGACCAGCATGCTTGGACTGTTCACATATCAGAAACCAACTAAATGCTGTTCGGAAGCAAGGCGCAGACCGAAGCAGTTGCTTTCTGCCAAAATCCACCAGACCCCAGGCACTGATCCCTTCTCTTCCTGGAACACAGTTGCTTAGGATGGCGACATGACCTGCAGACATCTCAGTAATGCCATCTGCATGGGGTAATAAGCAGCCAAATGAACGCCATGGAGTTTGAGTTCTGGCAAAATGTTATCCCACCAGATGTCATCTCTACAGGGCACAGAGTATCTTAAAATCAAGAGGCCAGGGAGGGGACAGGGGAAGGTACCACCTCATGTGCTCCTTATGTACTATCCCCTGGCTTTCTTTGTCCTCTCGGAGCTGCAGGATCTGACAAAATGGAGAGGTACCCAGAGGGACCATGATGACAGACCCTGCCTTGTCTAGCTTCCTGCTGTTCTCTGAGCAGCCTGGTCCCAGTGGCCAAGCTCTGGGTTTCGATAGCAGATGAGAGGGGAAAGGAAGATCCCCAGGCATGTGCTATTGATGGCTAGTCTTGCCATGGAGTGAGCAGAAGTGCCCAATAGAATGACAGTCAACAGGGCATGGCTGTGGAACCTACCTACCACACCGTACCCTGGCATGTGAGGACAAAGAAAGCTACTGCCTTCTTGGTGACCACAGTCCCTCCTTGTCCCCCTCCCTTGGCCTCTACCCCCCCTTCTAACCTCAGACTCTAACCCAGGAGCCAGGCAACCACTCTTCCAGTGATATTTCTGAATCAGGAAAGGAAGGGTGGAGATGAATCAAGGGCCATTCAAGCCATCATCCTAGAAAGATTCATAACCAGTCCTGCCTAGGACAGGAGAGAAGGAGAAATGGAATTAGAGGGAAACAAATGGAAAGTGACAGGAGCCCGTCACCTTTGTCAGAGAGTTTAGGGTGACACTTTTGTTTGTGATTCTGAACTGGAGAAAGATGTGGAGGATGAGGTCTTGAAAGAGCCAGAGAACGTGGGAGAACATAGGCAGACAGCCAGAAAGGAGACCTGCCATCCTGGAGGGCAGCCGGAGAGGGTGGAGTCCCCTGCCAGGCTGTCCACAGTGCCCGGAGCCCCACCACAGCAGTGACAACAGATGTGACCACACAGAGTGTGAAGCAGCAAAGCCTGGGGCGGCCCAGAGCTGCCAAGGCAGCGTAGGAAGGCTGGTTGACACATCACACAAGATACTCACTGTCACACACGTAGGGTTTGTCATGGTCTTCCTGAGAAGCAGCATCATGCCTCCTCCTGCCGCCTGCAGAGCCACGAGCCTGAGGAGACATTGAGCATGAGACTCTTGTTACCACAGCCACTCATCTCATGGGCATACACTCTTGAGGGCCTGCAGGAACCACCTGCATCACAGCCCCTGTTCCCATGCCAACCCTGCGTTACAAGCAAGACTACAGAGACCCAGGGGATCAGGTAACTTGTCCCAAATCACTCAGCTACTCACCCGGCTCTTCCTATTATTTTCATAATAACTCCAAGAAGGAGGTTTATAATAGTGGTCCCCTTGTATAGGGGAAGGGACTGAGGCAACAGAGAGGTGGAGTAACTTCCCCAGGGCCATTCATCTACTAAATGCAGAGCCAGAATAGAAACAGGACGTGTGACTGAAAGAAGATGGCCTGGCCCGACTACGAAAATCCTCAGCTAGCGGCATTATTCTGGTGGGGGCGCGGGAGTGGGGAGTAAACTGGAATATGTAGGGAAAACATGGGGATACATCTTTAAAGGTTTTACTTGTCCTGAGCACCCTTCTTCCCGCCCCTCTTGGTTTCCGGGTTACCGTGAGGGAAACTATTTTGTGCAACCATATACTCTCGCCATCGTGAGGGTCTGACCCCTGCAGACCCACAGCAATGGAGAAAGCCAACTGCGGCTGACCCCTCTGAAGCTATGAGCCAAACTAAAACCCCACTCTCTCCAGGGCTTTCCCACAGCAAGTCTAACTGATGCCGTCCCATATCCTTCAAATACGGGGCCTCTACTCTTCCACCACACAGCGCCTCTCTACTTCATTGACAGTGTAGAAGACACCACGCTGCTTGCTGTACACGCTGGTCACCTGATGAGCACCCTGGGGGTGGGGGACGGGGAGTAGAACTACAGTGTCCCATCCCCAGGTTCCTGGGCTTACACTCCACCATGTTTGACCTTCACAGTAGAGCTGGGCTGCAGGCAGGGCTCCTGAACTTGGTCAACCTCAGGCCTCCAGCTGGGGACTAAGACCTTAACCTTCAAGGTCAAATAGAGCTGGATTCCTGATATCTACCAGAGCCCCATGTGTCTCCCTGGGTGGGCCATGTGACTAGGGGGGACTGGGATAAGAAACAAGACTTCAGGGGTAACAGAGACTATCCTGAAAGGCTGCCAACAGCTCTGCATCCCGAATAGCGGCTACCAGAAAACAGCAAGGCTTATTTATAAGCTACCGTAAGCCCCATGCGGGCCTTCCTGCCGCACCTTAGCCTCCTCTGGGTCAGGTGTTGCTAATGGGTAGCAGTAAACTCCCAGCCATGGAAAGGGCTGGCTGCAGTCTTCAGGGACAGAGAAGAAGGTCAGCAGGAGAGGAACACGACAGGACAGAGGTCTGGAGTGCCAGCCCAGGATTTGCTCTAGAGAAGTGGGCCCAAGGACTGACGGTGGAAAGGCCTGGGATGGATTCTCCCACACATACACACTCACAAATGTAAGTGTTCTCATCTTTCTGGGGACTTCCCTGTAGACAGGCCCACTCTCCAGGCCTGTGACACTCGTTCTCAAAATACACACACCTCACAATCAACTACACCTGCCAAACTATCACTTTTGTCTTCTCCTCAGCTTGTCTTTTTGGAAAAGAAAAAAAATGAAATTCCATCTCCCTCCTCCTCGCTACCTCCCTAGCCCAAGCCCTGCTATGGATAGTCAACAGTAGTTACTGTCCTCCTTTCCCTCCTCCTCTTCTTCCTCCCCATGCCCTCGTTATGCAGAACTAACCCCCTGAGGAGCTGCAAACTCTGGCCATCACCCTGAGGCACGGACAGACACTGTGTCTAGGATGCTGAAGGTGGTCACCTTAGGGCCTTGGCCCTCCCCACACCTCCTCAGTGATGCCAGAGACAGCTTGACATGCACAGCCAGCAGCTCTGTCACAGCCCCTGGAGCAGGTAAACCTAAGTCAGGCAGAATGGCGAGGCCAGGCAAATGCCAGAAGGGGCTCTACAAGACTGGCCCTGTGTCAAGGCAGGAGAGGAAGGGAGAACAGGAGCACCTGGGACTTCTGAGGGAGGCAGCAGAGGGAAAGAAAGGTGCTGCTGGGAGCCAGGCTCCCTCCCCCTGCTGCTGGGCTGACCAGCAGGGAGCTACATGCTCCCTCGCTCCACACGCACTGGCCTTGACCAACAGAAATAAGGGCCATAGGGTATCTGAGGCAATGCATGTGGGTTCTCCTAAGGCAATGGAATGCTGCATCTCCTGGAAGACGCAAGCTCATCAACTCAGAATCCTAGGTGTCTTGCTCAAATGCCACTTCCTCCAAGAAGCCCTCCCCAGCCCACTGGTGTCCACTTGCTTCATTCTTTCTTCGCCTCTGGTTTTTGTTTGGTCATAGCATTGTCGCTATCCGGCACTACATGGACATGTGTTAGCTCATTCGTTGATTTTTTATTTTTTAATCTGTCCCACGAGAGGTAGAGTCCTGTCTGGGCCACCACTATTCCCGGAACCAAGTACATTCCTTAAATGGTTGCCAGGTCATTGTATCAATCTATCAGGCCATTGCTGAGTTGACCATTCTTCTTCTTCTTCCTCATCTGTATCCCAGTGCCCAAAGGATATCAGCTGATCCTGAACTCCCCAGGAAAGCTCCCGGCTGGGGCTCTACCTCCCCACTGCCCAGCCTAACCCATCCTGCATGACCACCTGTTCAAAAGGAATGAGAAGTGGGAGCTTAAGGTCTTCCATTGCCAGCTGTGACACACGTACACAGCCAATGGCAGCCTACCGCCAACCCAACAGGCTCACCACAGCCTCACTCTGTGTCTACATCTTTGTTTTCACGGTTTCTTTTATGGTCACCTCCACCATGCCATCCACCGCCAACCTACATTTCGGCCCAGCCAGTGTCCCACTCCTCCCAAAACCCTCCTGCTGCAATGCAAAGTAAGCCAGCTTTGTCTTGAAGTCTGATGGGCCTAGACTTCAATCCCAGCTGTATTTGTCAGATGTTCGTTACTGTAACAAAAAGCCTGAGGTAAGGACTTTCGTAAGGAAAAGAGGTTTATTTTGGTTCATGGATCTGGAGGTGCAGCTTGTTGGGGACTCATCTGGTGATACCCTTCTTGCTACCAAAATCCATAGGTGAAACAGGGAGACCGCATGTGTTTCTCTTTCACCCCTTCTCCCTCTTCTTATTGACCCCCAGGAACCAATCAGGAAGCTTAACCCTGTCCTTACCTAATAATCCTAGCCATTTTCCAAAGGCTCCTTCTAAATGCTACAGCCATCCAATTTCTGACTTCTCCACATCTCCCGAAGGACTTTAAATGTCAGCACACAAAGTCTCATGGACACGCAAGCCATATCCAAACAACAGATAGCACCAGTGGTGTGTCACAGAACGAGCTACCCCCTGAGCCTTAGCTTACTTATAAAATGGGCAACCGCAGGCCAGATGTGTTGGTACATATCTGTTACCTCAGCACTCAGGAGACGGGGCAGAAGGAATACTGCAGGTTTAAACCAACCTGGTCTACACAGAAAGTTCCAAGGCTACTTAGAAAGACTGTGTCTCTCTCAATCAATACATATATAAGTAAGTAGATGAATAAATGGACAGAGAAACACCCCTGCAGCACAGTTGCTGTGACAGCTAGGGTTAGGAGTGTCAAGCCACAGGACATAGCATTAATCCCACAGGAAGTGTTCAGTCAGTTGTTGACCCCTCCATGACCCTGTGGATCCTCTGGGCTTTCATGTTTGGTTAGCACGCCATGAGAAGTCTGTGGGCCTCTTACTGTATTCTAAGTCTTAGCATCTCCCCAGTTTGAGTCTTGTGTCCTTGAGGGGAAAGATGGCATTTTATAGTTTATCATGAACCCTATCATTCTGCTGGGTGCACAACACAAAGCTCTTCCACATATATTAGCTCAGAGGCTTCTGGAAGAGTCCTGTGAGTTGGACCAGCCATGCTGCTGTTACTGTCTTGTCAGTTGGTGCCAGTTCTGAATGAGTCCACGACTTGCCCGCAGTCCCAGAGCCAGTGGAAAGAGCAGGACAGGTTTCTAGACTCTGATATAGAACCCTTTGAATCTTACCCTCCAAACGTGACCCATTCTCACTCCCTGAGATGCTCACCCTTCCTTTCACACACTGTGGGCCATGGCAGGCAGGACTGCACCACAGGGCAGTCTTACTGACCATAAGTGGGAAGGCTCAGGAAAAGTCAAGTATTGCTATCCCAAGCCTAATTTAACTCCAACCTGGGTCACTTGAGTCTACCTTTAAGGGACTTGGAACTTGAAAGTAGTGAGCTCTGTTGGTCACCTGGACTGTATGGATTCATAAACTCAAGACTCTAGAGTCCTGTACACAGAGGAGCTAGGAAACCCAGGTAACAGAGAGAAGAGAGAGGCCACAGAGGCCACAGACAGGATCCCTAATCTCCTCAGTCCTGATTCCGTCACCTCCCGGCCCTTTTTGTGATCTGGATCTTCAAAGATCACTCACATTTGGGACAATGACCCTAAGGTTTCAAATCCTTCTCATTTAAGCTTAAAGCCATTGAGCTTCCTATAACAGAGACCCAGAATGAAGACAGACTCCAGGCAAGGGTAGTTAGTTTTTCTACAAAAGCTGCTCTCGCGTAGTATCCAGGGATGAGCATCAGGCCTCTTCTCCTATAGGCTGGAGATAATGGCTCCCCAGTTAAGAGCACTTGCTGCTCTTCCAGAGGACCAGCACCCACAGTTGGCTTTACAACCAGGAGATCCGACGCCCTCTTCTGGCCTCTGAGGACACCTGCACTCATTGCATATGACCACATAGGCATAATTAAAAATAAATATTTTTTGACACAAGCTATTCTCCTGGTGCCACTAAAAGACCAATTGCCTTTTTCATTCTTATTTTCTCACAAGCAGACAGCGGGGTTTTCCAGAGGCTACATGACATTTGACAGGGCCTTCAGTGTGCACTTGTATATTCATGAGCTACATTCATAAGCTGAGTTTTGTCTTAATTTCAAATAGAGCACATCATTAGTGAGATTAATGCCACCTGTTATACTCAGAACAATAGCTTTGAGGCTGTCAGTATTTGTTAAGGGTGTAAAAAATTCCTGAGGCAGAGAGAGAAGGGGAGGGGACTGCTCAACTACCTTGCCATTGAATGCATGGTCATCAGACCAGCAACACCCGGGAGTTTATTATCATCCAGGCAAGGACTTAGCCCCCATACCCCAGAACTAGCACACCAGAATTTGCTCTTTGGCAACACCCCAGGTGTTAGGGGATATTTGATCACATTGTGAACCCTGAGTTTGCATTTGTGTTCATTAAATAAAATTAACCTGGGGACTGGAGAGATGGCTCAGAAGTTAAGAGCACTGACTGCTGTTCTGGAGGTCCTGAGTTCAATTCCCAGCAACCACATGATGGATCACACCCATCTATAATGAGATCTGGTGCCCAGAACATTATATACATAATAAAAAAAATAAAATTAACCTGGGGTCAGGAGGCTGTGTCAGCAACTAGAAAGTAATCGTAGCACCTCAGAGTGCATCCAGGATAGAGAGACACAGGAAGTGAATCAGTGGGGTTTGGGTGATGCAGGTTTTCCTGGTTTGGTGAAGCAGAAGCGTGGATCTTCCTTGAATGTCAGCAAGGAGAGAGGGTTAGCTAGTTGCTGCTCAGCCTCTATGGGCTCACAGGTTTTCACCCCAGTCTTTGACTCTCAAGTCTTATTCATAACTAGGATGGTAGAGATTTAGTTAAAGCTACCTTTAGTGGCAGCAACAGGGCCGGTGCCTGCGGAAGCAGAATTGTCACCAGGCTGCAGCCTGAGAGGCCAGGTTGCTGCCAGAGAAGCAGGCTGAGTTGCAATTGCTGGCTGAGATAGCAGTAGATTAAGGTGCAGCCACTGTGCTGAAATTAAAACACCCTGGTGTCTTCGCTGGACCACGAGTGCACCAACGATTACTAATTTGATTGGTTGATAATACAAGGATTAGTCACAAGAACTTCATGAATTTTTTAGGTTAAAGTTGACTTAGACACAATTATTAATTGTTGGGTTTGCACTGTCCTTACCCCTCAGAGAACATATAGGATTAAAAGTCAGAAAGTCAGCCACTTTGCTTACAATAGCCTTTATAGGGCACTCAGTTTTGACTGTGTGCTATTATTCCCAACTCGCTGATGGCCCAGGTCACAGAAGTCACATGATTTACCCAAGGTGCAGTAGGTGGTAGAGCTAAGATTGGCAATCCTGGGGTGAAAATTAAATAAGGAAACCCATCCAAGACTCACTACTGAAGGCCTGGCCCCCTCCACGTGTCTGGAGCAGCTAGGGTCTTGTCAATGGTGTGTGGGAGGTTGGGCTCCTCCTGCGTTCCCAACAAGCTCCCAGGTGAGAATGAAGCTGTAGTCCAGACCACACAGGCAGATGTCAGTCCCCATGTAGTTGCTCCAGTGGCCAGAAAGTTCCAGCGGCAGCTGCACACCCATGTAAAGGCTCAGAGCTGTGGGCAAGGCAGCTTCCCACCCTTGTTCAGCCGAGACTCACTCACAACACCCCGTTTCCTCCATGGCTCTCAGCATGGTGACATGTCCGCAATGTCACTCACTGTATAACCGGCTGTCACTCAGTCATGAAGTTCAAACATGACTTTTCTCCTTGCCCTCCTCATTCAGTTCATTCGTTCAGCCTACACATGCAGGGTCCCCGGCCAGGCAGGACTCAGTAGGAAAAGCATAGACTTGTCTTCAAATTCTTTCTTTCTGACCAGATTGAGCAACACTGAGCAAGCTGTTTAACCTTTCTAGAATACCAAGCCACAATTGTGCTGCCACATTTTCTAGTAACTGCTTTTCTGAAAGGGATGAGGTGAGCTAGCTGAGAGTGTAGCTCAGTGGTTTGCAACCAGTTAGCACATTTAAACCTGGGCTCAGCCCCCAGCATCCCAAAGCCAGCAAAAATAAAAATAAAATAAAATGAGAGGCGTGCTTTAATCTTAGTAACATTTTAACCAGGCATAAAAAAAGACGTTATTGTTAAAAACATAAAAATTAACAATGAGGTGTTCTGAATTCTTTTCGTCACTCTAAGATATCAGAATGTAGTGCATATTTTATATTTACAGTACCTTCCAATCTGGACTAGCATGTGCTAGGGAGCCATGTGCAGCCAGCGGCTGCTGCAATGCATTCTCAGAAATGGAGAATGCAGAACATTAAAGCCCCCAGAACAGCATCATGGTTCTCTATAGTGGGCTCACTCAGGAGCCCTTGACTCTGTCTGGTTTGGAGTGTATATAAGGGCCAGGGGGTGCTGTCGCTCCTGACACCTCCACGGAAAAGACAGCCAAGCCCTACTTCACTAACGGCAATTTCCATTTTCAACATTCATGCCCGGAGAACCAGGACCATGTTCTACAACATACTCTTCAAAGTCTGGCAGGGGCAGGAGACGGGTGGAAGCTGGTTGGGAGGTACACAGCTCTTGGCATTCACAACAGGCACAGCAACTCCATGCCCCTATGCCTCCTTCAATGATGGAATAGATGAGGTTTTTTTTTATTACTGCCGCGCACACACCACAGTGAAATAATACAGCCAAGCAAGTTCATCCACAGCTGCAGAGAACCATTAGGTGAAACCCTGGTGAGGAACATTGTAGGAGAGAGACTGGGCCGCAACAGCCATTCTGATCAGTTCAAACCCCGTTAAAGGCAGAACAACAGCATGCAACATACACACCTGAAGCCATAAGAAGTACATATCACCTCCCAGGAAGGGTGTTAACCCCTCAGAGTAGACACACGCACACACACACAGATCCTGGATCTAGTCAAATCTGCAAGCAATCGTAGTGCTCCTTGACCCACAGAAAACATGATCCAAGACACCCCGTGGATTCCTGAACCCCAGAGAGTACTATATGAGCCCTATAATTGAATGCCTTGTCCATCTTAACTAAGTACTTATCATGTACCATGACCCCAACTTCTGTTCTTCTGGGGTGAAAGAGCAAATGTAGCACAAATTCCTTTCTCCTTCACAGCTTCACAGGGAGAAGGGTCATTCCGACTATAGAGTTTACCAACCTTAGCATATAACACTTTCCTCAAAACGTAAGAAAAGAACTTTTGCTCTTTTACTTCAAGGAGAGTACTGATGGACTGTCTTTGACATATACGAATTGTTGGTATCATAACAATTGCACTTCTAGGCTGGTAAGTATAATAAGGGTTATTTGAACATAAGCACAGCAATACTACCAGCCTATCTGATATGACAACTGCTAGATAATTAGCATGCAGGCAGCATATATAGAGCAGACACACTATATATATATATATATATATATATATATATATGTTATATGCAAGTGTAGTTAATAGGCATTAGAACAATGAATATTTGTGCCTTGCATAAAAATACCTAATAGAGGTACCCACTGGGCTATATAATAAAATGTATAGTATCTACTTTCAAATACTCTAGTGGGAAACAAGCATATAAACCAACAAACAATAAGTAGAAGAAACGAATGCATTTGACAAAATGGTGGAAATACTGGTAATTGATGAAGACGGTAGCAGCCTGATAAAACTACACCATCCGATAGCCGGCCTGCCCGGACTGAGAACTGAGGCCCTTTCAACAGTGGGAGCATCTTAGTGCACAGCGTAGCCAGCACTAGACAACATGGAACAATCACCTGGGAAGGTGTTTATACTATAGCTCAAGGCCTGATCCCAGACCTAATAACTGAACACGGGCCCTGGGTGCCTAATATCAATAGATCCTCTCTGTGGTACTACTGTCTACACAGTACAGGCTTCCAGTAACTATCAGTGGGCCCAGACCCACAGGGTCCACAGGACTGACTTCTCACCCATAGGTAGGGATGGTCCTACCTAGAGCTGATAGGAGCTAGACCCTTGAGCCCTCAAAAGTAGACTCTCCAGTGAAGAGCCATAGTCCTCCTCTGGAGGTCCCCCTCCACCCAGTTGTCATGATGCCCTTGGATATCACTGGGGGCGATCCCAGAACACTTCCCTGAACCAGACCCTAGAGAATCAAATAGAACTTCTGAAGACATGGTCTTGGTCACTCTCTTCCCCTTGGGAACTAGCCAGGATTTTCTTTCTACCCATCAGGGCCTCTCTGCCATTTCCAACTCTGACCCCTTCCTTGTTCATTTCGGGGCCACGTGCCTCTAAAGTTCATACAAAATCCATTCAGGGGACCACCAGTCACAGTCTGCTTCTTTCCCCAACAGGCTTCTGCTCTCTCTGCCCAGGGAAGCATGTCCTAGGGCAGGTGTCCTGATCCTGTCATTCTGGAAAAAACTCTAGAAACAGCAGGGCAAGACCTTCTTTCATAATGGGGTCTCAGAAAACTCTCCTCACCCTCTGCTCTCCCGAACCAAAGCCCCTCAGAGAGACAGACCTACGCTTCCACTCCTCCCTCTTGCTGGCTCTGAACTTTCCAGTCATGCCCAGCCTGGGGCTCCCCTAGCATCTTCCTCGTCTCCAAGAAAGACCATCTAAGTCTGTCAAGGTAGGGAGGGGACTACAGTCAACCCCATCTGAGTGAGTCTGTCCAGGGAGGGAGGGGACTACAGTCAATCCCATCTGAGTGAGTCTGTCCAGGGAAGGAGGGGACTACAGTCAACCCCATCTAAGTGAGTCTGTCCAGGGAGGGAGGGGACTACAGTCAACCCCAGCGGGACTGAAAGCTTGCCAGGCCTTGGCGTTCTGAACTCCTCCCTCGTGCCCCCTCCCCACTTACCCGTCCTCTGGTCCTGTTCTTGCGCTTGGGAATGTCCTCTTCCAAATCCTCTTCTTCATTCCCTTCTTCTACATTTTCGTCATTTTCCAAAACCCTCTAAAATGACAAGAAAATCAAATATGAGATTTGAGAGATGAAACACCACAGCAGGGAGAACCATCAAAGGGTGTGTTGGGGTATTCCGGGGTTTTGTTCTTCAGCAAAGCAGGGGTGCTGCTGCCGCCATGGAGTGGGAAGTCTCTTTGCAGCTGGTACTCTTTCAAACCCTCAGGCCCCTTCCAACCAAATCTTGCCAGAACACTGGCCTTTCTCAACTCGTTTTAGCCCCCACTCCCTAAAAAGAGGTTTTTTGGCAAAAGCCTAAAAATGCTTTTCCACATGGGGCCAAGCTGCCTTATCAAAATGACATGTTCTTTTATTTCTGAAAGGCTACCTGAGAACATAAAAAAGCTATTTCTCCTTTCTCTACCTTTGTGAAACTCTGCCCTGCTTGATGAAAGCAAGGAACTTCCTGTCTAACTGGCCAAGATACAGCCTGAATATGCTGCCTGTAGTAATCTACCGTGGAGCTGTTTTTAAGAAAAATAAATTTTCCTCAGGGTGTTAGTGTCACAGGCCTGTAATACCAGCACAGGAGGAACAGGAGTTCAAGGCCCCCACCCAGTTACATAGAAATCTAAGGCCAGCCACAATAATGTGTGAGGCTCTGTCTGGGGGGTGGGGGTAGGGAAGAATAAATAGATTTTCAGCACAGCCCATGATTTACAATAAAGCTTTAAGTTCATAAATTCAAATGAACCCCTCTAACAGCCCTCAGAGCACGGCAGCTTATAAGAGCCAGTTTCCATTCTAAAGGTGCATAAACTGAGGCTGGCAACAGTTTTGATGTTCACAGTCATCCAGCAAAGCCATGACCAAAGCAAGCTTCCCACTCCTTCCCCAGCCCTTGCTACTGAGAGTCCTCAGGGGCCTTGCAACAGACACTCGGGCAGAACCTGAGCATTCATTCCCTCCACAGAAGAAAAAGGGGAAGGCAGGAAATGCACCTCCAGGTCAAAGGTGAGGTAAAGGAGCAGAGAGGACCCAGTCTACCCAGGAGCAAGACAGGAAGAAATGGTCTTGGAGCCCAGTCGAGTCCATGACAGGGACCCACAAGGTGGGAGGAGCTTTTTGTGAACTCACTTATGTGGTTTTGAGCAATACAGTGTTTTAAGCCTCTCCTTATTCAACTAAAACCTGGCAGTTCTTTAACTCTATAAGCATGTGTCCAACGCTGACTACATGTAGGCACTATGCCAAGCTAAAACAAATGGCTACAGTCCTAGCCTCAAGCAGACCTTAAAGCATCCGAAAAGGAAGACATTTAAACAACAACCCCCACTGCTGAAATGATTGTGAGGAGAAGTTCAAGGTGCTGTGGAAGGGTGCTCCTAGGGCACTTTACCTGACCTGAAGGTCCAGGGAGACTTTGCTGAGACTGGGACAACGAGCAAGGAGATGGAGAAGAGGAGGAGAGAATGCAGGAGAGCAGCTCAGACACACTTCCAACTCGACAGAAAGGCTCTTCGTGTGAATGAGGTTCTGGACCGGCAAGAACTGGTGAAGCAGTTAGAGGGCGATGGTTTGTCCAGTGGGAAGAAAGATTATGGCATGAGCAGTGCCC
>LOJH01014007.1:8512-24433 GCA_001685095.1 Ellobius talpinus | reverse complement strand
TTTTGGATACCATGTACTTTGTCAGTGGTTGAGGTATGGGCAGTTCCTTGCCCAGAGGCCAATTGTGCTAAGAAGAAAGCAAACTCCGAGTAGAGTGTCTTTGGTGCTCAACATATTTTTTGGGAATAGGTTGGTGTTGTCAGGAGCAATTATGTCTCATGCCAACACAACCCTAAGTTATTTAAATGCTATGTTCTACAGATCCTTGAAGTGGTTGAAGATTGCCTATCTAGAAAGAATACAATCTATGTATTTAAAAAAACTAAATGATCTGACTGTATGTATAACAAACATGAACAACTACTGACCTATAATATTTAATACCTGTATAACTTAAAGACTTTATCTGTAAACAAATGCTATTGGTTGAAGGAGCAGAATGTGCTCCCACAGCATTACTTCCTCTTGAAATGTTCAGTTTTTTAAAAAAGGAATTCCCAGGCATAATCTAATGAATGGGCAATTGACCACAGTGGGGAAATGATTTTAAGAAATATGAGGTTATTTTCTCTTAGGAAATGATCATTTAAATGTGAAATATTTTCATATACTATCTATTTGAAATTTCATTACAGTCTTATTTCACTTGGTTGTCTACCCTCGTTCTAGGTTTTTAGATTTACTGGATATTCATAGAGTTCTACTCTAGGTGCTTCCTTCTGTTTTGCTGTTGTAACATTTGTTCTGTTTCCTCTATGAAGACACTCACTACCTGGCTGGCGGCCATTCCTGTTTGTACCTGGTACCAAGCAAGGCAGTCGCTTCCTGTGTAGGACCCATGGCAGAGTGCACTCAGAGGTGGTCTTATGAAGTACCTTGATGCTTGATTGTAATAGAGACCTTATAGTTTTATTCTTTCCTGTTTCCTATGGATATTAACAAATATAGGATCATCTGGCCTCTGACAGGTTCTGTCTGCAGCTTTTGTCTTAAAATGGGATCCGTTATTTTAATGCCAAGTAGAGATCTTACTGAGTCATAAAAGGCTTGTCATTTGTCATGGTAATATGCTTCTATAATCCTAGTACTCAGAAATTTAGGGTGGTTATGAGTTCAAAGCCATCCTGGGGTACATAGGAAGTTCTTGTGTCAACACCCAGACATATGTGTGCACGTGCTCATGTACACACACACACACACACACACACATGTTAAAGATGAATGAGCCTAGGAGCTTCTCTGATATTGTATATTACAAGACTTTTTCCTGTGAAGCAGAAGACCCTTAACCTAAGAATCAGAGAATGCTTCAGACCCTGGGTCTAGCCTAGCATTTGCTGATGTTGAAGAAGCTATTTAACCACTTCCAGTTGCATTTCTCTTCAAATAAGTAGAAATAAATGCTCTGCCAGCCTTCCTGATGGGGTGATTTCATGCGTGATAAAAAGAGATAGGTGCCTGGAAGGTGGCTGGAGACTAGGAATCCTTTTTGCCTTCTCTTCTGCCCCTGCTAACAGCCCCTCATTCATAGACCCCTGTCTCTCTCCCCATCCTCCAAGCCACCACTGCCTTAGCAGCTCATGTCTTTGTTGCTCAACAGAGATTCTCGACACAGTCTCCATTCATTACCTAGACCCTGCGTAGTCCATCCTGACGGGAACACCAGACCACGGTGTCTTTCTTCTCTGGTTGCAAGTCTGCAGGTCTCAACCACTGCCACCCCATATCTCTCAGGATAAAGTATCAGTTTATCTGTGACCTGGAAGGGCTTTTGTAGGAGGGTGTTTGCTGGTTTTCCCCTCCAGCCCCTACTCTGCTAACTTCTTCCTTCTTCCTGTTCTCCACCCTTTTTTTCACATCCCACAACCTTCTGTCTTGGCATAAAAGGACCTTGGTGTTTGTTGGGGCTTAGAGGACTCATTTCAGATGGTTCTTCCTCTTGGACGCTTCCTCCACATTATTAATCCCTCTCCATTCTGCTGCCTTCTTGTGTCAGTCCTGTAGAACCTAGAAGGCAGGGTCTGTGAATTTTTTTTTACTGGGTTCAATGCCAAGATTCATATGAATATTGGCTGAATCAATTAATTACTAATTGAAAAATCATGAAAAATATAAAGGAGAATTTAGCATGTGATCTGGCTAAGTATTAGAAGAAAAATAGAGAGCGTTAGCCTACGCCCTGCTAGAAGTTACATGCTATTCACACCAGGAGTAGCACCACCATGTACCCTCTCTGGTCTCTGTAAATAATCACTTGTGAAGTATAGGTAAACAAAGATTTCCCAGTAAGATTATGTATCTGGAAAAGAGAAGATTCTAGTTCAGAAAGAATGCAATTGATACTATTATCCAAGGCAAGGTGTTCAATGCAGGTAAGTAACTGGATGATTGACTCATTTCCTGGTTCAGTCTGCTGTAAGAAAACATCATAGACTTACACTGTTGGCTTACAAACAGCCAACAGTGCTGCTGTTGGTTCTAGAGGGTGGAAGGCTGAGATGGAGGCCAGCAGGGGTCTCCAGAGTTTTCAGTGTTTGGGCTGTAGCCTCTTTTTTTACTTCCATGTGACAAGAGAGTGAGAGAACTATCCAGGGCCCTGTTTATGAAGGCGCCACCCTCTGACCTCACCTCTTCCAAATTTGGTCACTTTAGGGATTAAGGTTTCAACGGGGAAATTTGGGAGGGGACAAACTTTCATTCCATTTCAATCTGTAATTGATTATTACAGCAAATGCTCTCCGTGTGTTCTCTGGAATCGATGGATGTGAGACACAGAGCATTTTCTAGTCCACTGTGCCAGTTGCATTGGGGAAAGTATTGGACTGCCATAATCTTTATCCATTGGTGTCATGCCTGTTAGCATGTTTTGCTGTATGGTGAAAGGAGACTTTGCATCTGTAATAAAGGGTAACATTACAAGCTGGTGATTAGTCTGGATTATCCAGATTGGCCTGATGCAGTCACAGGAACATTTAAAAAGTAAAGCTGCCTCCAGCTGATGACAGAGGGAACAGAGGTTTTGAGCATTGAGAAGAATCTGTGTCTTGATGCTCAAAGGAGCAGGGCACCAGGAAATTAAGAGAAGCAACTGGATACTGCCACCCACCTGAACAAGCGATGGAACAGCTCCACCTTCGTGGCACCCAGGCTGAAGCGTTCCTTTCCACCCCTTGCTTTAGGCCTTATGAGACTGCCCCCACAGATCCCAGCCAAGCCATTGAATCACCAACTTACAGGAATGTAGAGCGCTAAAGGGATATTATTTCAAGGTGCCAAATTCATGGTAATTTGGCCCAAGAGTGGGTGACTTTCATAAAGACAGCACCAATTAAGAAAGGCTTCTCTTACAGGCTATGGAAAATGAATATACCAAGTAAACAATAAGTGGGGTTGGGAAAGGGATTGTCTCCATGTGAATCTTTCTGTTAGGAAGATCTCACTTCCACAAGGCCTTAATATTGAATCTCTGACAGGCATTAAATTGAATGCCTTTTCTGACACCTGTCTGAGACACTTATTTTCTGACTGATCCAAGATCTTACTATAACCTTTGAAACATCCAAGGTTCACTCCAGAGTGTGTCTCAGACTTCTGAGGCTTTCCATGGAAAAGCAACCAAAGACACTAGATGCTATTATTTGCCAACTTTGTTCAGGAACATTAACAATAGTAAATCAAAGGAGAGGCGATGGTTTTGGGTGGTAGAATATCAAAGGTTCATTCTCAACATTTCCACGTGTTTTGTTGACGCATGCTTGAGATGTTTCCTTCTGGGCAGCACTGTTTTTCTAATGTTGCCTTGTGAGAGCTGGGCTTTCTTGTCAAAGGTCCCCTTCAAACCTCCGATACTTGAAACATACTAATCTTTTGTCAGTCAGACACAAATTTGATTTTTTACCTCCTTTTAGAAACTCTAACTGAACTTTCTTTCTGCAGTTCTAAGAGCCATTCATTTGTAACTGTTATAAACAGGATAGGCCAAGTGTTTGGCAGTTGGTGGAACAATTGGCCTAGTATCAAAGCCAAGAACGGTTATGTCTGTGTCGGATGGTGACAGCAGCTAGACCTGAATAGAGTTGCTAACTCCCACCACGCTCTCACCTCTGTAGAAATCATGTGACTAGTGAGTATGTTTGCCTAGAGGGAAAAAAATCATGAATTACTCCCTTTAAAACACAGGATAGAAAACTGTTGGAATGATCAGTCAGAGAATAAAAATTCAAGTCAGGCTGCTGACTACAAGGTTATGAAAACAAGCGTACTGTTTGCTTGCTTGCCATTTTACATGTATAATTGATTAGAAAACTTATCCTTGCTTTTGAAATGAGCTTATCATAGAGGAGGGGTGTGTGTGTGTGTGTGCATACGTGTGTGCATACGTGTGTGCCTGCTGGCATTGAACCCAGGACCTTGCACATGCTAAGCGTGTGTCCCACTGCTTAGCTTTATCCCTGCTCATAAAGGCTACTGCACATTAGATTTTTAGGAAGGGTATACATACCTCTTCCTGCCTTTTGAAGACTCTCCTATCTTAGCAGATTTATCCCCCCCAAAAGAAGCCCTTATTTAGTGTGCAGCACACCCTGCGCATTCAGATTGGAAGGCCACGCTGGCAGGTAATTGTCACTCCCCAGCTCCTTTCTTGCTCAGCTGTAACACTCAGCACCCTTCATAACACAGCTCTGCTTTGAGTTTTTCTTCCCTCCAAAGAGCATTTTTTTAATCTTCCTTCTGAATAGAAACCTTCTCACCCTTCCTTCTAGTCTACCACCCTCCTTTATTTCTCCATCACTGAGAACGGTTCTCTGAATCTCGTGAATGTATTTAAAGAGTAAAGTAAGACATACGGGCTTGGTATTCGGGGCTTATCATGTAATCATCTGGAATTATGTTTACTTATACAGCCTTATCATTATGTCAGAATAGCTTGTTTTCCCTGCATAATTATTACATGTGAGTCTTATGTGTATAATTCACTAGTTTCTAGTAGATTTCAGAATACCCACTGGAATATAGCCCTTGGACTTCAGAGGTCTTAGAAGAGGTACGGCTGGGGAGCAGGGTTTAGCATCTAGTCTGGGGACTTTCTAATCACTGATACCTTTGGCTTCATCAGTGGAAGTACATGGCAGTGGGACAAGTCCTTTAACTTCCTGGGGTTCAGCGCTTTTCATGTCTTAAATGGGTGATCCCTAACCCACAAGTACCTTCTGAATTTTTAATGGGATAATGCACGCACAGCTTGTCTAGACTTGGCTACTCCCAGTAACTGTTAACCTTGCTTGCTGTTATGTGTGTGTTAAATGCTACGCAGCCCCTGAATGGTTGGCAGTGTTTGTCGCACTGCAATGCCAAAGGCTCTTTTCACCTTGGGTGTTCGGTTTCCTAAGTGGATTGCTATGGGGCAGAGTGAGCACTGGTTCTTTCTCCTGTTCATATGTAAATGTGCCCACAAATGCCAGGACAGGGTAATCCTGTCTTCTGACATGCCATTTCTCTTCAGCCATGAATCAGCCCCTATCCACAGATGTAAATGAGGCTGCTGCCAACCTCAGAAGCCCGACTACATTCTTTTGTCATTCTAGATTTAAGATGAAAAGACTCCCCCCC
This sequence comes from Ellobius talpinus, assembly GCA_001685095.1. Classification (NCBI taxonomy): domain Eukaryota; kingdom Metazoa; phylum Chordata; class Mammalia; order Rodentia; family Cricetidae; genus Ellobius; species Ellobius talpinus. The sequence goes on along the minus strand of LOJH01014007.1, from coordinate 18,883 downwards.
CCTTTTCACTTTTGCCTTTCCTTGGTCAGATTCCCAGAACCCAATTCTGAGCATGCTCACACGACTACCTGTCTTCTGAGCTCTGGTGTGCGGTGGTGGTTTTTCCCTTCTGTATCTTCATTCAGTTTCCAAAATACAGACCTACAAAAGATGTTCTTATCGGTACAGAATGCAGCCCAGCCCCCAGCTCCGGTCTTGACCTTCTATGTCAACAGGTTAAAGAGGGGAGGCTAAAGAGCCTCCCCAGGGATTTCCATGTTGCTTATACAGCTGGCTCGATTTGCTTTCTTGTTTAAACACTACAAAGCAAAGACAAAGAAGCAAATGTTAGACGCATGACAGGGTGTAGTCCCCTTTAAAGACTATCTCGAAGTACCAAGCAGCAGGAGAGAAGCCGGCGGAATTTTCAATGCTAACAAGAATAACAGAGATGTATCCGTACCCCCAGGATGGAGTTTTGCTTGACACACAACCATGCGTCAGTTTATTTTAGAATTCATTATTATGCCAGTTAAAAATAAGAGGAAAGAAAGATTTAAGTCCAAAAGCTCTTTTCAAAATGATCAGAGAAAGTTTAATTTCAGAAGTAATGACATGTGGCCCAAAGTGTAGTTTCAAACAATAACAAAGAAATAAAAAATATCAGGTCTCAACTTGGGGAAAAATATACGGGAACATAACTATTGGGTGGAGGAAGCTTCTAGTAAAAAGGAGGGGAAATGGCAGACACTGGGTTGTTTCTTCTATTTGAAGATTTTCTTGGTAGAAGAGAATATCGAGGTGTGACCCTAGTAACAGAAGAAGATTGGGGTGGATATGGGAAAATATGTTTTACTATCATAGCTTGAGTACTCGAGAGTGTATTTACATTTTAGTTTTCATTATTATAATCATTATAGCCAAATATTTTTAAATCCTTTCCTGCTAAAAGTTTCTCTCTCTGGTCCTGAGCTGATGTTAGAGCGTCCCTGTGTGTCCTGGTGTATCAGGTCCCTGTGTGTCCTGGTGTATCAGGTCCCTGTGTGTCCTGGTGTATCAGGTCCCTGTGTGTCCTGGTGTATCAGGCCAGCTAACCTTCTTTTTCATACTGTTACTTTTCTGTTCTGCAATAAACTACTTTCCTGCTTCTTATGTTTTAGCTTTCAGTGAATCCTATAGTGAACTTGTCAGACTGAGTCCTTTCTTTGTCTCAGAGGCCAGACACACTCTCCTATCTGCAGTACACAATACAGTGCCTAAAATAGAATGAGCAGCTTGCTAGCACAACCCTGTCATCACTGAAGTGATTGCAGAGGTGAAAAAGGCCAAGGCTCAGGAGGATGGGGACTCCACTTTGGTCTCACTGAACAAAGTGAAGACTAGGAATTTCTGTGCTCATTCAAAGGCGTCTGTCCACCCGAGTTTGTAGCTTTCCCAGTTGTTGCTTCACATAGACCCCCTCTGAGACCTTTTTCACACACACACCCTGGCATATATGCCACACTGTGCAGCTGTCCATGGAGGACAGAAGAGGGTGTTGGATGCCCTGGAGCTGCCCTCTGTGGGTGCTGGGAACTGAGCTTGTGTTCTCTGGAAGAGCCCTCTTAATTGGTCCTCATTATATTTAATTTTTAAAGTTCTTTTTGCCCCCTGCCCCCCCCCGTGTGCCTATCTGCTAGGGAGGAAAGCTTGTGAGCCACTCTAGGCATATTTCCTCTTTGGAAAATCCTACAGCAGGCTCCCCAAAAGCCAGCTGTGTGCTCACCTTCTGACCCAGGACAATCCTCTTACAGGTGCAGTCCCACCCGAGGGCAAACCTGTGCTGGCCAAGTGCTGGGTATCAGAATGTCCATAGCTACGCTTTTTCCAAACACCCTAAACTTGGCTAAAACCAAACATCCGTTAGCAGCGCAACAGGAAGTTTATACAATGTCATTACACCACACCACACCATACCACATTCATACAATATGATGGTAAGAATAAATGTCATGTTTCATGCAACCACACAGCTGAATTTCACAGACATAGAAGAGTGTGATTCCAGGCATAAAGCTTGAAAACCAGCAAGGATAATCATGCTGGCTCAGTCTGGATGGTGGTTCAGTTGGGGGGGTAGATTACTAACTGCCACAGTGTGAGCCCTGTGTGCTAGCTAGTACATAAGCCCTCGCTGTGTGCATGGAGACTTGGACATAGCTCGTGTGCGTCTTTGTACCCAGTGTAAAGTGTGCTAGGCCTTTAGGTTTGGATTTAGCTTTCATAGCTACTGCTTTGTCTGAGTGGGGCTCTTAGTCACCTAGGTAAGTATTGTTTTCTGTCGTAAATAACAGCTTTCAGAGTCTTGGATGTGGTTGGAATTCTCACCCCACTGCTTGGCCCACTGCAAGTTGGTTAGTTCGAAGATCACTTAGCTTCTTACATATTTTCAATTTCTTCATTGCAAAAAAAAAATGGGACCAGGAAGAGTTGACACACCCCTGGGGTGCGATGAGATCTCGGTGAGAAAATGCACTCAAAATGCTTAGCTTAGAAGAAGAACTGTTGGCTTCTAGCTATTATTTTTGTTTTCTTTCCCTAAAGAGTATTCTGTGCTTCTTAAAACATGAAGCAATCTTGCCATCTGGACTTAGGCTAGACCTACAGCACAGACCCATCTCCTAGGGTTTGGGCATTCCAAGTATTAAATCCTCAGAGGACTCATGCCCCACATTGCCCGTCTGCATTGCTACTGCAGACGTGATGGTTTCCCATTAGCACAGCCAATCAAGAATGCCCTAGCCCTCCATACCTACAGTCTTTTGCACTTCATGAAATTGCTTCAGAAGGACTCAAGGTGGGAGTGGCCTTTGTTCACAAGCAGGACAGGTACACTGTGCATTTGGAAAGCAGTCTTCAGAATCACCATTGTGGGTTTACCAGCACAGAGAGATCAGATGTCCTGCCCAAGGCGCCCTCCAAAAGAAGCACTAGGATCAAAGCAGTCTGTAGCCCCCGGGCTTAGGGAAACTGTGTCTAACTGGAAGGTCACTGATTTATTCTTAAGATTTTTGTTTGTTTATTCAGTTTTCTTTGTAGGCAAAAATTCTGTGGACTAATATTTTATTTATTTTCATTTAAAATGAGCTGTTGAGCTTTGTTATGTTATTGTCATCATGCTTTGTTATTAAACTTAACACAGGACATAACTGAATTTGGGGGCAGTAATTTACACTGAATGTCTGAGTTTATGATGGAAAGCCCTGAGAGTGTTCCTTTTGTTTCAGAAAATATTTAAGGACCTGGAAAAATAAAACTTGAAAAAATTTAAAAGGTAATAGGGAAAATTTAATTGATCCTCCTACTGACTTTTCAAAGAATCGCTCTGAAAATTTTTGCTGTTATTTCCTTGTCTCCTTGTAAGAGAGTGTTTCAGGGATGGGGTATAGCTCAGTGGTAGAACATTTGCCTAGCATACAGGAAGCCCTGGGTATGATCCCCAGCTCTGCATCATCTTCATCATCGTCATCACCATCATCATCACCATCATCATTGTCATCCATCAGCAGCAGCAGCAGCACCATCATCATCGTTATCGTCATCATCGTCATCACCATCATCATCTTCATCATCATCACCATCATCATCGTCATCATCATCATCATTGTCATCATCATCATCATCATCATCATTGTCATCATCATCATCATCACCATCATCGTCATCGTCATCACCATCATCATCATCACCACCACCACCATCATCATCACCATCATCATCTTCATCATCACCATCATCATCATCGTCATCATCATCATCGTCATCATCATCATCATCATCGTCATCATCATCATCATATGGCAGTGAAACAAATACTTGCTACTCCACTCTGAATGTCAAATTGAGAGAATTCATAGCTCCACCCATGCGAGTGTCCTGGATCATTCTCTAACTACACGCTAGAGCTGCTCAATGGTGTCAAGGGTCTTGAAGTACAACTAACTGACTTGGTTCAGCCTGTAGACCTATGCTGATCTGTAGATGTCACTGATTCATCTCCCCCACCCCCCGTGTTCTCCTGCTGAGCTCTGGATGAATCTGTGCTGTGCAAATGCCATTCTAGCCTTCATGGATCATATAGTGGTGGCTGCAAAACATTCTGACCATCCAAGACGACATTTCTCTGATTTAAAAGAAAGCAGGAGTATGAATATTTAATGTTTCATTATAATATTTGGATGTTTATGAGGAAACCAATATTTTTGAGTTATGAGACACAAACAATCCATTTGTTTTGCAGTATTGTCATTTTGGTTTGCTTTCTTGATGCTGAGCAGTTAACAGAGCCTCGAGTATGCTGGGTGAGCACTGTACCAGAGTCTCACCTCCAGCCCTCACTTTGGTTTTGATTTGGTTTGGATTCTGAGGTAGGGTCTTGCTCAGACTGGTCTCTGGAGTATGCTTTGTAGCCCAGGCTTGCTGGGGGTTCTGATCCTCCTGCCTTCTGAGTACTGGGATGACAGATACGTGCCACCATGGCTAGCTTTCTAGTAAAACTTAAGCAACAAAATTACCTTAACCAACAAAACATTGGATGGGCGATTAAAATTTTCTTTACAAGATCATTTTGTAGTATGTTCCTGGTAAATTATGCTTTGGAAAAAATACTGTTGCTGTTGACACTGTTACTACATATATGGTAAAGCATTTTTCAGCCTTAGAGAGACTTATTTATGCAGTGATACTTAGGAAAAAATGTGTTTTCTCAATAGATGCTTAGCCATGGAGTGTTTTTTCTCTATTATTAGTATTTTTGGATGTGTGAATGTTAAAGTTATGTCACTGAAAGGTCTCCTCATAAGGCCCTCCCCCTCCCAGAGGACCTATAGACAGTGAAAGGGAGCAGAGCGAGGGGGGAGTGACATTCCTCAGTGATGAAGCCACTCAATCAAACTCCCGGCCCTTGCTGCTGCCAGCAGCCCTAATGATGAAGTGAGTAACCAAAGACATGAAAGCAGGAGAGAGCCTGAAGGATCTGGTGGGAAGGTGTAAAAGAGGATGATGTGGGATGGAAGTGGGGGAGAGGCCTTGACATTGTGTGTGTGTGTGTGTGTGTGTGTGTAAGTGCACATTTTAAGAAGGTTACTGTGTCAAAGCTTGGGTTGCCCACCCCTTTCCATAAGAACACACAGAAAGTCAAGAGTAAATACTTGCGGTTGTGTTAGTTGTCTGGAGCAAGCTTTCTTGCCAGACTCTTTGGATCGCCAGCCCCCAAATAATGACACAAAGACTTCTTATTAATTATGAAAGCTTGGCCTTTAGCTTAGACTTGTCCCCAGCTAAGCTCTTATACCTAAATTAACCTGCCTCTATTAATCTATGTTCTGCCATGGAGGTTTTACCTTTTCTCAGTACAGAATGTCCCACTTCCTTTTAGTCTGCCAGCAAATTCCATGCTTAGATTCCTCTTCCTCCTCTCTCTTCCCAAAAATCCCATCAATCCTCTCCTGACTTCCCATTGGCCGTTCAGCTTTTTATTACACCAAACACAGCAACACATCTTCCTAAAGTATACAAATATTCTGTACAAATATTTTCCCCTTTTTGTCTAAATAAAAAGAAAAGGTTTTAATTCTAACACAATAAAACTATACAATAAGAACAATTATCAAGTATTACATTTACAATGTCCAGTTCATTTGTATTTGGCAAATTTAGAGAAACTATTATCTGTTCTATCTTGATGAGTACAACATTTTATACCTAAATCATTTTTTATCCTAACTTGTATTAACAACCTAAAACTATCTTTTTAGACCTCAAAATATTTTTAGATAAACAAGTTTTTATGTCTTTCAACACTTTACATCTCGTTTGTGAATTTCTTTTCTGAAATTGGTAACAAGGAAAACCATCTAGTCTTTAACCCCATCAGAGACCTAAGAAGGGAATAATATTACCTGAGTAAACCAGAATTGCAGAGCAAGCAACTTCCAAAACTATAGAAACTATAGCGACATCTGGCTCTCTGGACAGTCACCCAAGGTTCCTCTGTAATGTTGGGGCATCCATCTTCAGCCTACAGACCTATAATATCTGTCAGACTTTTTATGAAGCAGGAAAATTTGAAGGCCTGTCATTTCTTTTCTTGGCAAAGTTCAGCAGTCACTTTTTTGTGTGTGTTTTGCTTATCCAATTAGGACAGCATTAGGACAGCATATTGTCAGCAGTTGAGGCAAGAACAGTTTCTTGCCCAGTGGCTAACTTTGTGACAATGAAAGTAAACTCCATATGGAAGTTCTTCAATGCCCATAATCCTTCTTTGAAGTAAATTGATACTGCCAGGAGCAGATGTGCCTCAAGGTCATGAAAAGCCTTAGGTTATTAAAACATCTTAAATGCCATATTTTGTAGGTCTCTGAAGTGTTTGAAAACCGCCTATCTATCTAAAGCATATCTCTGCTTTGTTTTGTTTTGTTTTGGATTTTGTTGTTGTTTCTCAAGACAGGGTTTCTCTGTAGCTTTGGAGCCTATCCTGGAAGCTCTTGTAGACCAGGCTAGCCTCAAAGTCACAGAGATCTGCCTGCCTCTGCCTCCTTGAGTGCTGAGATTGAGGGCGTGCACCACCACTGCCCGGGGAATATCTCTGTTTTCAACCTTGAAAACATACCTAGCATGATTACAAGTTTGATTATTATAGATGGCTAACTACTAACCTGTACTTCTTAATTACACATTACATTTTTAAACGAGCTGCATAGGTACAATATCTTAAACAAGAGTAGAAACATACATACAGATAACAAAAATAATCTTAAATTTGTATCTGCATACAGAAATCTTTACCAATGTGAAATATTTGAGACCAATAGTTGCTTTTTAGCCTAAAAGTAGATTCTACCCTTTATCCTATCATTCCCAGTTGTCTTTGGCATTAATTTTATAGGGTGGCTGCTAGAATCACAAGTTTCCTTTGCGGGGTACAGCAGTCCATTGGGGGATTTCCTGTTCAGAAAGTCATTTCTATGAAATTTATATCCTTTCTTCTGTGGCCTTCTTAAAATTTTGTAAGTTTGGAGCATGTATTAAAAACTGATTCTGTGTTTTGCTTTCCAGTTCTCTATAAATGCCATTCATAGAAGGAAACCTAGGTTGAGTGGACACACTTAGAATTTGGGGTTGCTGAACACAGTTGTGTGAATTCTTGTTGGGCTATTAATGTAATTTGAGCAAAAGGTTGCTCTAACTTGCCTAGCTTCTGATCCGAGAGGTTCAGTATAGATTACTATTGGATTTAGATCAGACTTGATAGGTGGGACACCTACATGTCCCAGTTGATTTTGGAGCATGTCAGGAGTTGCTCCTAATGCAGCTCTTGGCTTGCAGTGGTGGCCTTCACAGCCTACCTGGCTGGCCTGGCTTCCAGGCGACCTTACAACCCCATGAAGGTTTGCAAGTAGCACAGCCCTGGTCTCCTGCCCGTCTAGGAGCGGTATTCAGACTTGCATGCCATCAGTGCTGACCAGAAGGTGGCAGCAGCTGCATTTTGCTGTAGCAGCCCTGGCTGGGTATCTGGTAAATTTATTCTCTGTCCTGCCTAGAGATTTGGCAAGGCGATTAAGATCCTTTATGAGTTGTGGAGCATGTTTGCTTGCATGTCATTTTTATTCTCAGTGTTTTATTCTTAGTATTACTAGAGTGGATTCGGTTGTTTGTCTCATTGTCCTCCAGCATTGCCTTCATATCTGCCTTTAAACAGTGCTGTCTGTTTTGGGTCAGTGATCTGATACTTCTTTCCAGAATACAGATACTGCTTTGATTTGGGTATGTGTTCGTTATCAAAGCATTTTGACGTACCCGAGAGTTGTATGTGATTAAGGTTGGCCAGAAATCAGCATTTTAGTAAAGATCCGATAAACCTTTTATGGCAGCCACTTTGGTCACGATTGAAGTTTCTGCAATCCCCACCTGAAAGGGGGCTCATTAGTGTGGGGCCCACCTTGCTGTGTTGCTTTCTCATCAGCATTAGTTCACTGTGGATGCACATTTTTGTTCTATTGTTTTTCCACTTCATTCGTCTCAGAAGTCTTTCTTTTTTTAAGTGTGTATTTGTATGGGTGGGGATGCAGGAGGCCAGAGGGGACAGCTCTGTGGAGTTGGTTGGTTCTCTCTTTCCAACTTGCCATGTTTCTGGGGGCTGAACTCGGGTTGTGAGACCTTCCTGGCAGTCTCTCCTACTTCCTTTTAAGACAGGATATCATATAGCCCAGGCTGACCTTAAAGTCATTGTGTAACCAAAGATGACCTTGAACTTCTGTTCCTCCTACCTTTACCTCCCAAGTGCTGGGACCACGAGCATACAGTGACTTTTGACTTCTAGCCCGGTGGTCCATGCATGCTAATCAAGCATACTGCCACTGGAGCTATATTCCCAGCCCTCTAAATTTCTTTTCCAATATGTAGATCTCTATCTGTCACAAAACCCTTGATGTTCAACTATTTCCAGCTGAGTGAAGCCCAGCTGGCAGAGCTGCTCACCACTGTTCACGATCCTACTCTAGGGAGATCTCTCTCAAGACATCCCTGCGAACCCCATATTGTCATCCTTCTGGCCACCGCGTGGTCTGAGGAGGGTCGGATGCAGACAGCAATGTGAGTAGAAGGGTATATGGTTCTTAGAGGATGTACAGAAGAGGCTGGGGGTCAGACCCACGCCTTACTTTCAGGAACGACTCTTTCAGAACAGGCTAGCCCTGGGAGCTGACCCTTACTGCTGCCAAATCTGGTGTCCAGTTTTTGAGCCCAAGACCACACTGCTTCAGTGGCACATGCCCACCTTCTACCTCCATAGAGGTTAGGTCCAGAGACTTCAGTGACTTCAACAGTCAAAGTTATCACTAGAAATGATGGAGTTCATCTTGGACATCTACTTTGCAAATACTAGACTAAGCACCGACAGCTTCTTGCAAGAAAGTCCAGAAAATGCAATGTTCTCCACAAGGCAACTTGTCTGGGACTATGAGAGATAGTGTATGCACCGTTGGATACCTATGACTCCATGTTCCCAGCTCACCAGTCACTTGCTGTCTTCTTCATGCTTGCGCTGCTCTCCTTCCTGTGTAGCATGTATAATATGCTCCCTCCAGCAGACTCTTCCTCATCAGGGTCTCTAGCACATGGATCACCAGTTACATCAAATTTTCCTTGATGTTGCTTCTGCATGGCTCCTATTCCAGCTATGACCTCTCCAATTTATGCCTAGATGCTATTTTATTTTATCTGTCTTCTTCCAGCCAATGGGATTCTTCACTGGTTGCTCAATCCTTGTATCATCTGATGGACATGCTAGCTAGAATTTCCAAAGCCAGTATGAGTGTAGTTCCTGCGTTCCAGGAGCACAGTCCTAGTCTTGGGTCGGAGGAGCATCATAATTGCATAGCTATGTGATGGAGGAGTGGATGCTTCACTCCAGAAGCGGGCCCAGAGATGGGAGGCGAGGCAAGGCTTCCTGAGAGGTCGTTCTCACCTAAGAATCTGCAGAGCCTGGGGCAGTGCTTGGTGTGTTGAATCCTTAATGAATTGCAGGGCTGCAAATGAATTGAATGATTTCCTCGTCCTGACTTTTCCTCTGGTTAAAAGCTTTTTATTGATTTGAGAGCCCACAGGTACTTTAATGTTATATATATATATATATATATATATGTGTGTGTGTGTGTGTATATATATTGTAATGCCATCAGAGTGAATCCCCTAGGGCTGTTATGTTTAAGTTGTTTCTTTTCTTTGTAAAGATTTATTTATTTTTATTTTATGTGTAAGAGTGTCTTACCTACATGCATATGAATGCACCACGTGTGTGAAGTTCCTGTGGATGCTAGAAGAGCATGTCAGATCTTCTAGAACTGGAGTCGTAGGAGATTGTGAGCTATGACATGGTGCTGAGAATCAAACCCAGGTCTTCTGCAAGAGCAGCAAGTACTCTTAACCATCCAATCGCATCTCTGACTTCTTGGTTCTTTACTTGTAGGAATTTATTAATTTAATGAAATAATGTTATTTATATACCTACATGTGTTAACTATGGTGTCATAGTTCTAGACCCTGAGGAATTAGGGAGCTCTGCCCTCTGTGGTATGGTCAAGGCCATTTGTAACCGGGGGATTTAGTCACTAAACAAAGACAAATGGTAGCTGTATGGAAGAGAGGTACAATTACTGAGAGGAATGACAGGTCTTATCAGAGTTGAAGGGTCAGGAGAGATTTGTTGTCTGAAGAAATGGCAAACTGGGCTAGAGAGATGGCTCAGTGGTTAAGAGCACTGACTGTTCTTCCAGAGGGCCTGGGGTTCAATTCCCAGCGCCCACATGGCAGCTCACAACTGTCTGTAACTCCAGTTCCAGGGGATCTAACACC
>LOJH01014006.1:0-22702 GCA_001685095.1 Ellobius talpinus | reverse complement strand
TCTCTCTCTCTCTCTGTGTGTGTGTGTGTGTGTGTGTGTGTGTGTGTGTGCGTGTGTGTGTGTAAAGGCAGACTTCTGACAGCCAACCCAAGGACCCAGGAGCACTAGGCTCTGTAGTGTCGTCTTTGTTGAAGAAACCAAAATATAGAGCTGAAAAAAAAGAGTACTCTCTGAGCTACTGGAGCGGGAGAAAGGAGGTCAGCCAGAGTACCTAGAACTGACCCCTTACAGTTCCTCATGGCTCTCAGTCTCATGTGTGTGGGGGTATGGGGGTTCCTAGTCAGGCCAGGGACTCTGTTGGGGTGGGACTGTTCAGAGGCAGGCTAGCAAGGGGCAAGACCTCCGAAGGATAGAAGGATAGTTTCCCTTGCATGTATTATCTCACTGGGGGTGGGGGGGGTCAGCATGCAGGCCCCACACGGGGGTGACTTGGTGGGACAAATGGTAGCAGAGCAGCGCACACAGTGCCAATGGATGATTCCCATCACCCTCCTCCCTGAAACCTGAGCCTCTTGCTCTCCAGGATAAATCAGGGCCTGACTCAGGCTCCGGCAGCCTGTCACAGTCAGCCTACCCAGGAGCAGGCTGGTGACTCAGCCCTCAATATAGCCCATGAGCCCAGGTCCCCAGCCTCAGCCATGCAGGCAGAACAGACCGTGCGCAATGCTGTTCTGGGGCCTGCCAAGGGGGGCCCCCACTCTGAGAAGAGCAAGTATGTTCTTCCCACAAGCCAGGCAGAGGTCCCAAGAGGGGCTTTACAGGTGGTTTCATCAGCTGAGTGTGTTTGAGAAGTGTTGGCTCGGGCCACAGGCTGTTTATAGCCCCCTGACTATCTTTTGACCTATCTCAGTGCCTGGCTCATCACCTGGGCCTGCCTCTCCCATCAGGGGACACCGCTGATCGGTCACCAACAGTGGTCATTTATAACTTGGGTCGGTCACCAACAGTGGTCATTTATAACTTGGGTCGAAGTCCCTGGAGTGAGTCAAATGTGCCACGTTTGAAGATTTTGCATTTTGGAACCAGGGACATTCCCGCAGTCACCTTTGATGACGCTAGGCCTCCAGGGTAGGGACTCTGACAGTCAGTGATACTGTGGCCTTGTCTGGATGTCGGGCAGGATGGTAGAGAGAAACAGGGCCGAACCCCAGTCTCTCCAGTTCTAGCTCTGCAAGTTACATAACTTCAGTAGGTTACATAACTCCTTTGAGCCTCTACTTCCCCCTCTATAAAATGAGATTAATCGTATCCTCAAAGAATGTGTAAAGACAAGAAGCAAAACAACAAAACAAAACACATGGATAATGACAGTATGGTACCTGGCACTTACTAGGGGACTGAAAGATCTCTTCCGCTGCTAAGATACTGGATTCCTCTGAGGAGGAGAGCCCTTCCTTACAGCCGTGTATCCACAGGCTGCTCTCCTCACCTTTCCTCTCCATCCCGATACTTAGCCTGCCAGAACCAGCGGTGCTCTTTAGAGACAACCCACTCTGACCCACAGCAGCAGTCCTCTGCACTGGCCTGCAGGGGGCCTGGCCTGCAGGGGGGCCTGGCCTGCAGGCAGTGGGCAGAAAGCAGGCAGCTATGCTATGGAGGGCAGTAGCTAGGGTTCCTCCGTCTAACTGTACCCAGACTGCGGTGCCTGCCTGATTGTGGTGTTGAAGACACACTTTCTCTAGACTTAAAATCAGCTTCTGTCTTTTTAAGCTAAATCAGGTGAATGTTTCACATTTAACAAAAAGAGAGCTGTTTTGTGTGCTCTGGGAACTCAGGGTCAACAAGACCTGAAGGCTTAAGTCCAAGCCAAATGAATAGAGGAAAGATGTGTGTGTGTGTGTGTGTGTGTGTGTGTGTGTGTGTAAGTGCTTGTGGAAGCTGAAAGAATTGGGTCCCCTGGATTGGAGTTACAGGCAGTTGTAAATTGCCCAGTGTGGGTGCTGGAAACTGAACTCTGGTCCTGTGAAAGATAAGGAACACTCTTAATTGCTGAGCCATCTCTCCAGCCCTAGGGCAAGGTTCTAAAATGGGGAAAGGGTCAGGTACCCTAAAGGGAACAATTGTTTGTGGGCGAAGGCAGGTCATATTCTATCATTATCTAGGCTTTTGGTTCAGGTCTCTTGGCTAGATGGACTGCTTCCCAGAATCTTCTCTTCTAATTCCAACTGTTGTTGGTGGTCCTGCATGTCTCTGAGCTTCCATCTACCGTTGCTGATATGTGGCCCACATATAGAATAAAATAAAGACAAGCTGCAAAGAAGACTCTCAAAGGAGTGGAGCTTCCAAGAAGACAGACAAGCTGAGCTACCTGGAAGAGGTGTAGACCACTGAGACACCTGGGAAGGACACTCCAAGCCTGCAGGCTGTGTAGTGGACTGCAGATTCCCAGCGCTGTGAACTGTCACCCGTGCTGGTGTAGGCTCTGGTGATGCAGCCATCTTTGAGTCACTTCTGCTCCTGTAAGTAACCCTTCACCCATACTCCTGGAAGTGACTCCAATTAAACTTGTTGGTTCACCAAATTTGTCTGCTAGGCGGTCCCTATCTGTTACGGGTGGATGTGTGTGTTGCGACTCCCCAAGGAAAGTTTGTTACACAACAGAGGCAGAAAGAGGGGTTTCGAGGTCATAAAAGTCATTCTGCTCACGAGGTTTAAGGGAACAGTTGGGGGTCTTGCATATGGAACAACCAATCATAAATGGAGGACTTCACAGGAGTGAAAGTAAATAGAGGGCTGCATAGATTGTCACAGCTATGCTGCTCTCTCCTGTCAGACACATTCTCAATGCTGCCCAGCATTAAGCTCCAGGAGGCTGATCTTGAAAGATTACATCACATTGGAATGTCTACTCTCTGGTTCACCAATGAGATGTCACTGAGATACCAGCTGCTGGGAGGAGGAAAGGGTACAAAACTTCCCTCATCACCAGAGGTCTGGTACAGCACTCCTGTCAGGGTCCCTTCTCAGGGCTCCAGCTGAGTATCATTTGTGCGTCAGCTGAGTAAAGGATGCACGCCACGGTGCACGTCTGGAAGTCAGAGGACAACTTTCAGCAATTGGTTTTCATTCCATTGTGGGTTCAGAGAATTGACCTCAGGACATCAGACTTGCTCAGGATCTTGGCTGGCTTCAGCTGTCAACTTGACATAGCCTAAAGTTATCTGAGTGAGTCTCAACTGAGGGAGGATTGCTAGGATCAGGATGGCCTATGACCAGGTATGTCAGGGACTGTCTTGACTGATGATTGATGTGTGAGGGTCCATCCCATTTTGGGTGGCAGAATGCTTGGGCAGTTGGTCCCGAGCTGCATAAGGATGCTAGCCAAGTGAGCCAGAGAACAAGTCAGCAAACAATGTTCTTCCGTGGGTTCTGATTTGAGTTCATGCCCTGAGTTCCTTCACTAATGGCCTGTGACCTGAAGGCTAAATCCCTTCTTCCTACTCCAGCCTAGGGTGGTAACAACTTTTCACTGTTGTTAGGACCTGAGTTCCTTGGTTCTCCTGTCTTCCACACATAATTGCTTCATGAAATTCTCTTAAGTCCAAGCATCCAAGTGTCTTGTTTGCTGCCTTGTTAGGCTCTTGACTAGTTAAATTGTCTCCAAAATTGAGTCCCCTTAAGTCGGAAGGCTAAACCACAAAGGCTCCCATGAAGATCTTAGGGTGCAGAAATGAAGAAGTCTTTTGTTTGTTCATTGCCCCCATCCCATACACAGGGTACCCAGTTCACTCCAGTTCTCTTGTGTTTTTAAGAGTTCCTTGAGATAGGGCCAAATAGGTACAGCTCAATCTCTCTGTGATTCAGCTGGCAGCAGAGAGAGCCAACCTCATTTCTGAAAAATTGTATTTAAAAGGCAGACTCTTAGGTGGGAATACTTGGTTGAAAGGTAATTGCTCTGTTCAGTGCTACGTGAAACATTTAATGAAAAAAAAAGCCACACAATGTCTCATGTAATTAGGTTGACATTTAATTACAAGGAACCCAGGTTCTTACACAAGGCAGGAGGTTGGGAGCCAGCAACTCCCATAAGCCTTTCCAGTCTGAGTGGCTGAGGCAAAGGAGATGGGACACATGGGTGGGTGGGGGCTCTGGCACAGTGTGTTCTGCCCAAAGGTGAGGGTGGTAGCCTCTGGGGATCTGCCCTCTGGTCTGGCCCAGATCTGCCATCACTTCATGTAGCAGTATTCTGTATCTTGCGGTCGCATGTTGGGTAACACATACAGAGCCACTGCTGCAATAGCCAAGAATACCACAGGCTTCCACATCCCAAACATGTTCTGTGGGGACCAAAGAAAAGCAGTGAATTCCCAGCCTTCTGAACCCTTCCTTAAGCCAGAAATCACCTGCCTGCTCGAGGGCACACCTCAGGAACACTATAGCTCAGCCTCTCTCACCTCCTGGGTAACCATGGAGACTGTGGACTTTTCATTTTGACACCACTAGGTTTGTAGTGATACTGTTTGTATCACTTAGGTCATTCCTGAATCTGTGCTTGATCTGTCCCCGTGGGATGAGAATATTGGTTCCCAGTGCACAAGCAAGACAATCCGTGTGCATGTGTGAGAAGAAGTGGGGTAGTCCCGCCTTTGGAGAAGGCAGGCACATCTCATGAGCTCTAGGTAGAAGTGAGATCTGAGTTAAGAGGAAGAGAGGCGGGGACATGGAGGTGACCAAAATGCACCTGTAGAATGAAGTAAGTAGGGAATTCACTGGTAGCAGAGATTTTATGTCAGATGGTGTTATTCCTAGGAAATTCAGGGGAACCTGCTGCTGGTCCTGGGAAGCAAGTGTCAAGAGCCAATCCAGTTGTCACCCCAGCTCTCCACATTCAGTCACTAGGTCATGCTGACTTCCTGTAGCATGCACTCACAGTGTGCTAAGGCTTCTAAACACTCCAACTGCTGTAAACCCTGAGGATTCATGGGTAGCAAATGGCACCATAAGAAAATGTTCAGGAAACAGGAGTCTTCTTGGACATGAAAATAAGAAAAAATGTTCCTATCTTTACTTCTCTTTTTACTGTATTGCTTAAGGGATAGAATTTGGATTTTGGATCAGAAGTTATGGCATAAGGGGAAAGAAAGATGGCTTGAAGAAAAATGGAGTACAGCCCATTAAAGCTAACAGCATATTTGTTTAGAGAATAACTGATCTAAAGAAAAATTTAAGCTAATTACAAAGAGCAAAGATAATCTCTCAAATTTGTAGGAATAGTTACTAAGAACAGAATATGTAAAATGAAAAAACTTAATGTTGGAAGTCGATGTATAGAAAAATCCATAAAAGAAACTTGGAGCAGAACCAGGAGCATATATAAATGCTATTGCCTGGTCTGTCAGGCCCTCTCAAGACAACTGGACGATCTAGAAAACAAATGTTTACTCCAGCTGTGGTAGCACACATAATCCCGGCACTTAGCTGCATGGCCAGTTTGAGACTAGTTTGGGCCACATGAGATGCTGTCCTCCAGATGCCACCTCTAGCTGAGCTAGATAGTTGACAGCTGTGGGGGAGAGTTAGCCATTTTTGTTGCTGTTGTTGGAAATGATGCAGCCACTGTTAAGGGATCTAGTGGGTGGCCTGATAATTCGTGTGCATACAGACAACGCTGGGCTGAGCTGAGAGTCCCAAAGGGCTTCTGGGCCTTCTAGAAATCAAAGGCTTCTGGGTGTGTCACCAAACTGACAGATTAAGGAAATCATATTTGGACTTAAGCAAAGTGTCTGACAAGATTTCCTTGAAGTCCTTGCAGACAACAGGCAGGCAGACAAATAAGGTAACAGTGCAGTGTGATGCATGGTCAATTCTTAAGTGACCAAAGGGCTGAATAAAGAGACCTTGGCCAGACAAGTTCCTAAGCCTGGGTCCATCCATGCAGTGTGGCTGAACACAAAGGCAGTGGCCTTGACACCCCTGAGGATGCGGATGAAGCTAACAGGAAAGGGGACTGTTGTGAGAACACGGGGTCAAGGTAAACAAACAAACCCGACAAAAATTCCTAGGTTACAGTAATGAACTGTGGCTAATAGAGAAGAATGGAAAGTTTGGCCTTTGAACTTTAAACAATCAAGTATTAACACAATGCAGAGGATACTTAGTGTGCACAGTATACAAGAGAGTTTTAGAAACAAGACACAAATAAATTAATATCAGTTACCAGGAGAGCTACTGAGGGTGAAGGTTGCGTAAGCAGAGCAGGATACCGGTACAATGTGCTGTACGCCTGGGGCCAGCCAGTGAGAGGTGCTCAGAGTGAGAAGAGGTGAGGATAAGGGGAGGGGTAGCTCAGTTGGCAGAACACTGCCTAGCATGTATGAAGCCCTGCACTTGGTCCCCAGCACCCCTAAAACTCAGTGTGGTGGCACACACATATAATCCCAGTAATCCAGAGGGGGTGGCAGGAGGATCCGAGTTTAAGGTCATTCTCCCCTTCAAATAATTTGAGGCCAGTATGGGCTACAAGAGACCCTGTTGAAAAAAAAATCACAAAGCAGAATGGGGTGGGAGAGTAAGGGAGGGAGCAATGGGAGAGCTGAGAAACAGAAAGAGGACTTGGTTTTGTGTTTTTGTGAGACAGGGTCCTTACTATGTAGCCCAGGCTGGTCCCAAGTCCTGTCTTCCTGCCTCTCTAACTGAGGGGATAGGATTGCAGGTATATGTAATCACACCCTGTTAATATCAATTCCTTACATTCATATCCACAATTCCTGGTTGTATTCGCCTGTCTACACTAGTTTTATCATCTGTAAAATGACACAGTGAGCGCTTCCTCAGAGGATTGCTGTAGGGATTAAATTAGTCCATATATGTACTGTGACTAGAGAAAAGCCTGGCACGCAGCACACACTACATATGTGCATGCTCTTTTTGTTATTCTTATGATTTTAAAAACGGAATTTGATCTATTTTTTAATTTTTAAAAATATTATTTACTTTTGGGGCAGATTGTGCACATGGAGGTCAGAGGACAACTTGTAGGAGTAGGTTCTCTTGTTCCACCAAGTGGATCCCGGGGAAGAACTTAGGCAAGCACTCTGCCTCCGAGCCATCTTTCTGACAGGCAATACGGCGCTTTACAGGAACTATGAGAAGGGTGGGGCAGAATCATTCTTCATTCAATTTGAAGAAATGGAAATCTAAACCATGTATTCTCTGGAACAAAGCTAACAGGAGGAAGCAGACTTGGTCAAGCTCCTATCACTTGTCACTGACTTCTACCCGATGGTGCCTCAAGATCTGGGCAGAAGCTGTACACCGGGGATTTGGCCAGAGCTCAGGGTACAAATGGCTCCCAGGAGAACCCTTAACCACAGTGCCTTCCCTGCACTCTGATGGGGCATGGTGGAGCCTGGCAAAAGGCTGTGGCTAAATCCATTCCACAGGGACTTCAGAGACTTCTGGAAATATGCTTGGAGGAACAGGTGTAAGGAGAGGTCCCGGTCACATGAAAGGAGCTAAAGACTGTCATGGGAAGTAATTGAACAGCCTAAGAGAAATAAAAGAGAAAGACTGGAGGCAGGGGATTGTGAGAAGATTAAAGATAGAGGAAAAGAAGCCAGGAGGGGAGGCAAGTTGGTTCAATAGGTAAAGTCCCTCGTTGCTATGCTGATGACCTGAGTTCCATCACTGGTTCAGACAGGGCAGAAGAAAAACCACAAGACTCTGAAAGTTGTCGTCTGACCTCCACACAGACGTTCACCAAATAAATGTTATATATATATATATATTATATATATATATATATATATGGAAATGGTGAGGGTTGTCACCAACAAAAGCTGTCACTCTGGAACTTTGCACTAAGCCAACTGTATTTAAAGAAGAGGAAGAGGAGAGAGAGAAGTAGCAGAGTCTGACAAAGAAGTCAAAATAGAACTTACAAGTTCCAGGAGGCAGGTGGAACCACAGGTTCCTACCTTAGACCAGCAAACAATCTTCATCCTAAACTGGAAATTCTGTCAACAGACCAGATGACATGAGCTAGGCCAATGGAGAGGTGCCCAGACCACATCAGTCTTGATTCCTGAGAACATCTGCATCTCTACTCATTAGGAACTTTCCACCAACATCACATCCTCTCCAGAAGCCTGGCTTGAGAAGCCAATTATAATGGAATCTGATCCACCAAAAGAATGAACACAACTGTACATAATTTCCTGGGATTTTGTTGTCGTTTTTCTGGTAAGCAGAAATTCTAAACTAGAGACCTTTTAAGGTGGGAATACATACTACAGCAGGGATTCAGTTCTACTTCTACCAAGGTGGAAGGACCAGCTGAGGGTGCTGTCATCCAAGTGTTCCTGAGAGGATCAGAAGGATCACAGCTCTTTGGATCTCCTCTTACCCGTAAGCACAGGGAGTAATTTCTTCTGGGTGGGAAAACATTGGCAAAAGCTTGTCTCTGGGGTTTAAACAAAGACAAAGCTCAGGCCTGCCTTGCAGGCAAACATCAGCTCATCAGAAGTAGCTTGGTAGCTTTTTTCTATAGCAACAGAGATGTGCCAAGGACAGAAACTCAAACTGTGCCTCTGGTAAGCATTCCAACTACCTGTGCATTATGTACATCATGACATGCTCAAGAAGGCTTGAATGTTTTGCACCAAAGTCAGAAAAAGCCAGGGCTACAACTCAGAGCTGAGCATGGCCTGTTGTGTCATGGGAGGAGTAAGAAGCTGAGGGGAAGAGGAAGCCATACCAGTACCTGGGTTAGGACGCTGTCTCAGCCCACCAGCACCAGAGCAGAGCTGATATGACCACCAGGCCTACAAGAGGCAAGGAGAATATGGGGGGATCCGGGGCAGGGGATGGCTGCAACATGTCAAATGAGGAGCACAGGAGAGACCGGGGAACGTGTGGGTGTATGAAAAGACACAAACACACAGATCCAACAGATAATGAAGATGAGAAAACAAAGGGAAAAGAGAAAAGAATCAAAGGTTAAAAACCACATAAGCTGGAGCAATGGCATTTCTTCTCTGCTCCCAGAGCCTTGAGAAGAGCAGAGGAGTCCTCATACAGTTGCAAAACTGAGTTAAGCAGCAGACAGGTCCAAACTAGGTATCTGGACCAGTGTCCTCTCTAGTCATGTACAGCTCATGTCTTGTCAAGCAGAAATTACCTGCACCTAATCTTTCTTCTTGAGTCAGACACTCTGGAAAAGTGAAGCTTCAGAGAGGACAGTGGGCTTCCTTACAGGAATCAGGTAGATACTTTTTGCTGGGTCACTCCAAGAAGAGCCAGCCACCTACCAGCTTTACTTTCCTTCAGTTTTAGAAGTATGCAGAGCTCTGGTTCTCAAAATCCCCTAGGAATCCAATGCTTTGTGAGACAAAATGTACTACATCAATCTAACAATAGAGGTTAGTTCTTTGACTGCAGCAACTTAGAGAGAAACTGAATTTGTATGTAATAATATGAATGCCAGTTGAGCTGTCTGCAAAACATTCAGGATCCACTGAGACAAAAGGGCATCTACATATGTAGACATCAACAATGCATTTGACTTTGAAGTACAAAAGTCAAGCTTCGATTTAGAAAAGTGGTCCTTGAGGTCAAGTCTATGAGCTCTGAACCAGTCTGTGGTAGAATATAAGTTCAAAAGAAACATTGGCCTGGGGAAGGGCAATAGTTACTCCTGTTTACATCCTAACTAAGTAACAAGTCCTTCACCTCATGATTAACAGGGAACGGTATACTGGATCATGAACAAGTAATGCAAACTGAACTGCTGGAAAATTCCAGATATCTATAAAGTGAGTGGGATAACCTATCACAAGAGACATTTTTCTGCACTGTAAACTGGGCTGATACATACCAATGGAAATGTGTCAGTTGCTAAAAGATGAAAACACTTCTCTAAGCAGCTAACTTACCTCTGTTATCTGTATATACTCCAAGAACCCCCACCCTCCACTCTCCCAAAGGCCCAGGAACTAAAGGCTGAGAGCAGTGACTGGTAGCAGACTGGTCAGTGTCCCTGCTGTGCAGACTGACTTTGAGCATCACCTGGTACACTCCAGAAGCAAAACCTAGTGGGTGATACAGGCCTACAAGCCACAGCACTAACAAGGGTTAGCTCTCACAGGGCATCATGGGAAAAAGGATGAAGTGATTTGCTGAGGCTAGCAGAAATGAAGAAGGGCTTACATCATCAAGGTCCTCTGTGTCAGGGAGAGGGATGTTGACAGAGGGAGGTGACTGAGAGCTACACATAGTGTAAGTGACCTTGGTTCCAAGAAAAGGCAGTCATTGTGCAATGGCTCCACAGCAAACTTGTCTACACCTGTCATTTTCGTCAGGAAGACTGCCTTCGCCAGCCCCTTCCCATTCTCATGCCCATGCCCACCACATACTCTGGCCTCCACTCTTGTAGAAGTGTACCCCTGGCAGGGCCAATCCTGAAAACCTGGGCACCTGAGCCCCAGGCTCATCCCCACTCGATCCAGCCTTGGCTGTGGTTACCTTTCTGCTCTCAGAAAGCATAAGAGGGTTGCCTTCCTCAGCAGCCTCAGAAGACTCCTCCTCCTCTTCACTGTCTTCCTTATCCTCCCCTTCTGGGTGGTACTCTTCATAGTCCCCATCCTCCTCTTTTACGAATGAAGGCTCTTCCCTATGGTCTGGTGGCTTAGTAGCTAGTTCACACAAGTCTTTCTTGTCTTGCTTTTCTTTTTCTTTCCTTTTTGCCTCTTCCATCTCTTTTTCCTCTTCGGCTATCTCATCTAATTTCCTCTGGCTGGCCTTGTAGTACAGCACCACCTCCAGACTCTGCGGGGTGGAGGCAGGGCGGAGAGGGGCTGCTGTTACCCATAAAGAATCTTACCCTCAAGACAGAAAGCTCTACTTGTACCATGTCAGACTTCCGGTGTGCAGGACTGTATTTTGGGACTACTAGCTAATCTTTCCAAGAGTGTTGTGGAGGGCAGTCACATTTAAGCCAGCACTTCTTGTTTGACCATTAAGCCATTTTAAGCAATTAATGATAATTCAAAATTCTTGAGCTCTGCTCCTTAACTGTTGCTTCCTACCCTTCCTGGTAATGTATATCACACCCAGTCCTCTTGAATAAATCCCTTTCTCTCTATCTAGTTGGTCTTTCTCTTGATCATGTAACTAGGAATAACAGAGTCCTAAAGTCGGCCTTAGGTCAGTGAAAGCGGTTGTTGTGAATTCTCCCCATAGCACCCAGAGAAGTCATCAAATGTTAGAATTATACAGACAGAACTCCTGCAGACATCAGTGGTACCAAAAGCCTTCCTCAAAGTACCTTTCTTGGCAGGAATTGTTAGTGGGGATGATGTTTCTTCCCAGGGTCTCCTCCATCTACCTGCCTCTCTGGCTACTAAGGCTGCAACTCACCTTTTCGTTCTCAAAGCTGCCCTCCGAGCTCTCTGAGCATGCCTTGTTCAGCTTCTTGTTTTTCACTCCATTGGCATTCTTGTTCATGTTCTTATTGCCATTCTTCCCCCTGGCCTCGGAGCTAATAGAGGACCTGCTCTCTTTGAGCTGGCGGAGTTCTTCCTGACAGCACTGCAGCTGCCCCTCCAGCTGTTCCTGCACTGCCAGAAGCCGCCCCTGCTCATCCATGCTAGCCTGGTATTGTAGCTGCAGCTCCCTCAGCTTAGTCTGCAGTTCTTTGATCTGTTGGTGGTGGGATTCCAGTTATCCACAGCATTCCCACCCAGTCAGCCCAGGCCCTTAAGGGATCATTGCCTCGCAACTCTCCCTCCTAAAGCTCACAAGGAAGTGGACAATAAGAAATTCAAGTAGACAATGAGATCTAAGCAGTTTCACAGATAGATAGCTTTCCCCCTAAGTCAAGGTACTAGAAGGTCTACATCTAGGATGACAAAAAATTAACATTAAATCAATAAATATTATTACTATGTTTTTGATCATGACCTATCCAGGGAATAACTATAGGACTGACACCACTTCTGAACCTCAGGCATTTATTATTATCTAATTCTTTTTCCAAGAACTCCTATATTACCTAGTCCATTTCTCTAGTAGATAATTACTTGGGGAATTATTGCATATACCTGGCAGTGTCCTGGGCACCTGCACCTCCCTTCTAGTAATACACAGTTATAACCCTGTTCCCTAGTCTCAGTTTTTGCTTTCCTGGGCTGATGGCAGCATATGGTCTGTTCAGTAAGTACCAATCAGACTAGGCTCATGTGGCCATTACTTTCTGGGTCTGTTCCATCTATCCCAGGCATACATGCAGGGACCCTCCCACTGGACAGTGAACCATGGCAGGTCAGAGTCCTGTCCTTGAATGTATATAACCTAGTTGGAAAATAAAAATAAAAAATAAATAAATAAATAAACACAATGAGCTAAAAATAATCAAAGAATATTGGCAAGTAAAAAAATAAAGCTTCATACAAGTGCTCTGGGGTACAAAGTAAGGGAGAGAATAGAAGCAGCAAAGGGAGGAAAAGTAGACTGTCTGGCAGGTATGGAACAGCAGTGAGCACTGAGCACTGTCCATCAGATGCAGCAGACTGCCAGGTCTCCTGGGATCTGGTTTCCCGGCACTCTCCTCCCCGCCTTGGTCTCTAGGGGCTTCCTGGGGGGAACTCTGCCACTGGCACTGGTACCTCACTCTTGTCGCACTGGGGAGCTGTGGGCTTCTCAAGGCTCTCCATGTACTCCTTCAACTCCTTCTCACAGATCTCCAGCTCGTCCTTCAGCTCTCTCTGTTTCACCAGCAGCCTGCACATCTGTTCCTGCAGCTGGCTGTGGTCCTCCTGGCTCACCTGGAACAGGGCCTTCACTGCCTGCAACTTGGTCAGCACCTTGGCCACTGTTTCCTCAAAGTGCTGCAGAGAGTGGGGGAGCAATGACGGCACCCCAAGAAGCATTTGATCTCTGCCTTACACTTTGCTAGGCCCTTCCCTGGAGCTTCCTAGGCAAGACTGTATTTCTTCCCAGAAAGAACATCTTGATTATGTTCGAAGTCCTTAACCCCAGGGTCTCTGTCCAAATCAGGCCAGCTCTGTTAGGACTGAGGGAAGCAGGACAACAATGAGCAGAAGCCTTACATACTTCAGGAAGTCTTCCAGGCCAGCTCTGCCCCTGCTCCTCTTTTACTCCTTATGCCCATTCCCCTGGTAATGTTTCCCTCAAAGATAGAAACCCATCTTCCCCTGACTGACCAATCATCTAGCAATGGTTACCTCTATGTCTTCAGGCTTAGCTGGGTCCTCATCAGCACCACTGCTGACGTAACTCTTGTCAAGGGTTTCAGAGCTAGCAGCACTGCCATAACTCTTCTTATAGGTAACACTCGTGTTGCTGGAGCGGTAACTCTTCTGACAGGCCTCATTGCAACTGGCGCTGCTGTCATAGCTCTTGAGGAAGCTTTCATTGCTGGCCTGTGAGCTTACATAACTCTTTTGATAGCATTCATTGTCCTCGATGGTGCTGTCATAACTCCTGTGGAAGCTTACACTGCTGGGGGGCATGCTGCCTAAGTTCTTCCTGTAGGACTCAAGACTCATTTTTATGGTGGGGGACTGAGTTTGGAGCAGCTGCATTTCTTCCATGCAGAGCTGTAGCTCAGCCTGCAGCCTCCTCCGCTCTTCCAGGAGCCGCCCATGGTCCTGCTGCAGTAGCTCCTGCTGCCTCTGACTGCTGTCGTATAGCACCTGCAGAGCCTGCAGCTGGTCCATAAGCACCTTGGACTAAGGGGGAGGTCGGGGAGCGGGAGACATCATCATTACTCTGAGACATTTCAGTCTTTAGCTGCCCCTCTCCCAGAGCAGATGTGAGTGCTCACCTGAGAGAAGCACAGGCACACACCTCAATCTCACAAGGCTTTTGTCTTTGACTGAACCTACAGGTGACTGCTCCTTTGGGAAAATCTCCCCAGGGCAGATACTCAGTGATTTTAGGGCTCCTGTTTCTGTTGGGTTTGTACTCTGGCATATCTTCCTCTTTGAAGCAGTATAGGTGAGTCTCAAGAAGACCCCGGCTCCCTACCACACCATCATTTTAAATCAAGTATGCCCACAATCCTGATCTTTAGGCTCAGTTATCTCCCTTACCCTTTATGGTAAAACCAGCCCAGCTGGGAATGTGGGAATATGAATTCTTTCCTTGGGAGACGCAGGCTTGGAATCAAGGTCCAGCTACCCATTAGTCCTTGTACCTTCTGCCCAGATTCTATATCTGCCCTTGAGGTATGTATTCCAGGCCCAGGTGATACTCAGCATTAGATACAATTGATTAAGCAAACAGTTTATATCTGGTTTCCTAGTCTCTATGTTACCCAGGCTTTCCAGCCTGGATATATGACACCCCTGGAATGATCTACCTCCCTGCCCCTCTCCCCAGTTTGAATTTCTGCTACTTCCTGGTTCTCCTCATTCATGCAGCCTCAACTGAAACTGTCTACCTGCTCTGTCTACGTCAGACCAAATTTATCCCCCAACTCAGAACAGACTTGTATGGAGATTTCTACTTATTTTCCCCTCATAGGCATGACCACCTGGTATGCTTGAGAAACACTGGTTTTCTGTTAAGTCCCTGTGACCTGGCTTGGATAGTATGGTCAGTACCACAAGCCTGTCTGTTGCAACTGCTTTCTTGGAGATGACTGGGCCCAGATTTGTTTGTGGAGCATCAAAGCGTTAAACACTCAGAAAATGGAGTAGACTTTCCAGGTCATACAAAAAAGGTAATACATTTAGGGCCATTCCAAAGGAACCAAAACAATCACTGAATTGATCCCATGCATCTTGAAAATGCCATGTTGATGGGACTGAATCCAGTGGTCAAACAGACTTCTGGGCTTCTTAACTCTGTTCTAGATGCTGATTATACTTCAGCTCTTCAAGCTGAATCATTCTATAATTCCAAACATCAAACCAGAGTGTGTGCCTCTGCCAGAGATCCTCAGGGCATCTAAGTAAAGCAACAACTTACTGGAGCCCATGGAGGACCCTGAGTAGTGAAGGGCGGGGCTTTAGCCTCAGCCTGCTTCCTATCCCCCTGGGCCTTCCAGAGTCAACTCTTCCAGAGCCCCACTCCTCCCTCGCCACACAGCTGTACCCATGAGAACCTTCTCCCTTCCTTCTGCTGCGGTTACCTTATTCTCACAACTGGAGGATTTAGGCCCTTTGGCATCCTGAGGGTTTGCCAACACTTCCTGGAAATTAGACTCTTTGAAACCTCGAAGTTCTCTGTGTGCTTCTAACTGTTCCTTTAATACACTCTCTTGATTCTTTATCAGTTTTCTCTGTTCATCCTGCATGCTTTGGTAGAGCAGCTGCATTTCACACAGGTCTTGTAACTTTGAGAGCAGCTCCTGACTCTGAGTAGGTAGAGGAAGGAAAAGTGATGATGATTAAGGGAAAGCACCCCGCCTAGGCCCCATTCCTGTTGGGATCCATCTCTTATTGATTCACCCAGTCCTTCCGGGAAAAGGGGTTCTTTCTATGGAGCTCTGCTAACTGAGTAAAAAGATTCATATGTGTGGATATATTTTCCAGTCTACAGAGTGATTCTCAGGTGCATCCTCCAGATGGACCAAACAGCTAAATATACAATGTTGCGCAGATTTCAGAATATAAAATACATTTTAAGGTTTAACGCCCTTATGAAGAAACACCCAAATCAGCTCTGTGGGGAGGATGAAGAGAAAGGAAGAAGTGCTTGGCCAAGAAAGGAAAACGCTCACGTCCCTTCCTTTTATTTTTCCCATGGGCAGTTACACCTGGACGCTTCTTCAAGCAGCCTCCCCTGATCAGTGGTCTCACCCTGGCAATGAGTACCTTCTGCAAGAGGCCACATTTGGGTTGTGGGAATGTGAGCCTGTGCAACTCTTCCTGCAGCTGGCCCTGCTCCTCCTGCAGTCTCCTCTGATCCTCCAGGAGTTCACACTGCTCCATCTGCAGGTGCCCCATCTCCTGCTGGCAGGCTTTGAACTTGTCCTGCAATTCTGTCAGTCTGGACAGCAGTGCATCACACTATGGTGGGGAGGGGGCAGGGCAGGGTTACTATGTAAGGCGTATTTTGGGGGCTGGCAGAGCACTTGTATGCTCCCAGCCCCCTGTGACGTACTAGGTCCTCTCTCTTCCCTGGTCAGACACCTTGGACTGATCACCCTGAGTGGACCAGACCTCTATGCTAAGGGGAAACCCCACTGTGTAGTTTGGAGCAGTCTGCTCTGCACTCTCAGTATCTATGTTCTCAAGTTTCATTTGCCCTTAGAGCTGATTTGAGAAGCAGTGATGTCAGTGTCCTTCTCTGATCTCTGGCCCTTTCCTGTGACACTGTCTCCACATCCCACACTATAGGGAATTCCAGCTCAAGCCACTCTGCTGATTGTTTTTAGACTTAATTTATTTTCCTCATCAATAAGAACTTAATTTTGACCTATTTTTTCCTCAGTTTTGCTTTCCTTACCTTTACCCCCACTCCCACTGGAAACTGAACTTAGGGCCTAATGAATGCTGAGGCAGTGCTCTACCAGTCAGTGAGCTGCATCCGCAGTCTTAATCACGCTGTAAAACCCTTAGAGAAGATATGAGCTATTGCTGAATTTCGGTTAAGACTACATTATCCTATGATTCTCAAAACCAGATATTTTAAAATCAAATAAAATCTCAATGATTTGTACACTACCAGATCTCTCACTTCCTTTTTTAGGGGGTGAGAGGTGTTCGAGACAGAATTTCTCTGTGTAGCCCTGGCTGTCCTGGAACTCACTCTGTAGACCAGCCTGGCCTCCAACTCACAGAGATCCGCCTGCCTCTGCCTCCCAATTGCTGGGTTTAAAGGAGTGCACCACCACTGCCCAGCCAGAATTTATTTCTTAAAGAAAGTGAGACAAAAATATTGTTCTGTTACAAGTCAGGTATGGTGGTTCATGCCTGGAACCCGAGCAGCTGAAGTGGAAGCAAGAGAACAGCCACCAGTTCACGGGTAACCCAGTCTCCTAGTCTACACAGTGAGACTCTGTGCCAACCCTTCTCTCCACGAAAAAAAGTTTAATTTGAAGAAAGCAAAATTCATGATTTGAGAATTTACTCCAAGACCGACTACATACATCTTAAAAGAGCACGGTTCTTCTAACAATCAGCACTCTGGGTGCAGACCAGACCCTAAGACCATCACCTACATCCTGCTTCAGACTCTGGCCCTATTCTTTTTAGTTTACATAGGCATATATGGGTCTATGTGCGTGCTCCTCCCTATAAATGACAGGACATCAATACAGTTATAATACAAATATAGAAATGTTTATATACATGGGGTCATATGAAAACAGATGTTCACACTGACTGAGATCAAATGCATTGATCTACTAAGCTATGGCTCTTTCTCAAGTCAAGTTCAAGACTGCCTTTGTCTTCTGCCTTTAGTTGGGTAACCTCAACCCTTTGTCTTTGAACCTCCTTTCTCTCAAGCTGGTACCAGACGCACTCAGCACTCTGAATGACAATTACCTTGTTGGAACAGTTTCCCTCATCATCACAAATAGGCTGGTTGGTCTTGAGTTCTGACAGCTCCTGCTGGCAGAGCAGGAATTCCTGCTCCAGCTCATCATACATGTGCTTCTGCCGTTCCAGCTCATCTTTGCTGGACTGATACAGTCCCTTCATCTCCTGAAGCTGGGCTTGCATCCCTGTATTCTGGGTAGGGGAGGTGAGCCATCATCCTATGAACACCTACCACCTCACTCTAGATCTGTCCTTCCCTGACATTCCCAAGCCTGACTTCATCCAACCAGGGAGAATCAGGGAGAACCAAACAGACCTATCCCTAACAGGCTTGAGAGATTGCATCAGGAAAGAAGCAATGGGATTCCTTCCTGCAGCCTGATCTTCTGGTTTAAAATAAAAGGAGGCTGTGGGTATCTCATGGCTCTAGCCCACCTCACTAACAATTCCTCCACAGAACTTCTACCAGGCCCACTCTGTTGCCACCCTCACAGAAGATCCGGCCTGGTTTGTGCTCCTGGCCTAGTCCTCCTTTTACCTTATCATTTTTCTCTCGCAAGCAGTCCACCATGCCTCGGAGATGCTGCAGCTCTGTCTCATGGCACCGCAGCTTGTCCTGCAGGTGATGCTGCACTTCCAGCAGCTTTTCCTTCTCACACACACTGCTCTGGTGCTGGACCTGCAGCTTCTGGAGCTGGCACCTTAACTCCTGCATGCAGGGGGCTTTGGGTAGTGGTGCTGGGTTTTGTGACTTTACTCTTGTCCTAACTAAGCCACCGACCAACTGAGAATCTCTCTCCTCTTTTCACCTGCCACTTGTCCTCCCACCTATGCGGCACTTGAAGGAGATAGTTATCTTTTTGGCTTGTGTGTTTGTTTATAAATAAATGTAAACCCGATCTCATGTAACTGGGGCTAGCCTCGAACTCCTGAATTTTCTGCTTCTACCTCCTCGGTTCTGTCATTATAGATGTGCTCCACCACACTAGGCTTAAAAAATGTTGTCTGCTTTTGCTTTGTTTCATTGCTAGGGATTGAACCTAGGACCTCATGCATGCTAGGTAGACAGTCTACCAAAAGCCATATCCCCAGTTTTGGAGTTACTATTATTTACCTTCCCCCAAAGCCTCAGTTCAGTGCTCTTGACCCCTCACTGTCCCTTCACCTTTGGTGCTGCTACCTTCTCACTTTGGCTCTCTACAGGTGTGGATCTGACGACTGTAAGCTGCTGGAGCTCAGTCTGAAGCTGCAACTGCACCTTCAGAAGCTCATTCTGCTCATCCTGGCTAGCATCATACTTTTGCTGCAGGGCACAGAGCCTGCTCTTCAGTTCCTCATTCTGCAGTAGGGAGGATGTGGGTAAAGCAGTTACTCTCAAGAAGCAGGAGGACTTTATCCAGGCCACTGGGATGCTTTTCTTGAGCTTCTTGAGAAGCTCTCTGGATCTATGGCTGGGTGTCCTCAGTGATGAAGACACTCAACAACGCCCACCTTTCTACATGCCATCCTATGTGGATTCTCTATGCAGGGGTTTTGGTTGATGATGGGCTCTGGCCATAGGATAGGAGTCAGCAGAGTTTTAAGCCTCACTCCTCATGTCCAGCCTCCCTGGAGGCAGTGACTCTGAGCCTTGCTGCCCTTCCCCCAGAAGTGTTTACCTGGGCGACACTGTGGGAGGTCTGAAACCGAAGTACCTCATTCTGGGCACACTTGAGCTCCCTCTGCAGCCGCTTCTGCTCCTCCTCACTGACCCGGCGATGATGCTGGAGCTCTTCCAACTCACAACACAAGTCCTTACACTAGGTGGGAAATGGAAATGGGGCTGATTTGTGGTAGATGGCACATGCACACTAAGGACAGGGAAAATATGTCATTCTTTAGATTTGAATATAGTCAGGTGTCACATAACAAGGTAGACTCATGCTGAGAAATTTGTCATTAAGCCATGGAATCATTGTGTGATCATTACAGAGTGCAGTTATATAAACATAGATAGTATAGTGTGTGTGTGTGTGTGTGTGTGTGTGTGTGTGGCGACCAAGCTTTACTATCCCTAGGGTGCCAATGAATACCCCAAGATTGAACATGAACAAAGAAAATGATACCATTAATAGATACAACAAATATGAGATATTTGAAGATGCTATCAGTATAACATGGCATCCTGGAGCTTTTGTTTCTTTGGGTTTTTTTTTTTTCTGAGACAGGGTTTCTCTGTGTATAGCCCTGGCTGTCCTGAAACTCACTATATAGACCTCAAACTCAGAGATGCACTTGCCTCTGACTCCCAAGTGCTGGCATTAAAGGCATGCGCCACCACCTCCCTCCTGGCATCCTGTTTCATAATGAACTTTTTTTTTTTTTTGGTTTTTCAAGACAGGGTTTCTCTGTGTAACAGCCCTGGCTGGCCTTGAACTCACAGAGATCCTCCTGCCTCTGCCTCCCGAGTGCTGGAATTAAAGGCATGTGCTATCATGCCTGGCTTTGTTTTTGTTTTTAAGGAGAAAGGCTTTTTTAAAATAAAAATAAAAACATAATACAGTCAAAACATAAAATACTAGCAGTCATTTCTCATCCAGTTCTTGCACTGTGTAACTGTATGTGTTCTACTTTCACACTGCTGCAGTTCAGAGTAGACTTGTTTACACAGCATCACCACACGCTGTTCAGTAATGCGCTGCACATCAACATTAGTAGGGGTAAGAACTTCTCAGCACTCACAATCATATGGGACCACTACCATACGTCTGGTTCATTGTTTGATTAAAATGCCATCACATGACACATGACTATATTTCTATCAGTCAAGCAAGGGCCCAGGACACCAAACCCTGCCATAATGCGTGGCTCCTTTGTCAGCCCTACTCTTACTGCAGGAAAAGGTGAGAGAGACAGCAGCAGCAGCCGGCCATTCCACCCCTGCAGCCTACCTTGGTCTGCATGCCCTGCATCTGTTCCTCAGCTCCCAGCAGCTGCTGGCGCAAAAGCTGCATCTCAGGATCAGGCTCTGGGAAATCCAGTTCTGAAGTCTGAGACTCTGCTGACATCACTCTCCTTAGCACGTGGGGGTCCAACCATTGTTCTGTTGCTCTTCGCGTCCTGTAATCCGGAACCCAGGGCTATGTTGGAAGGAGCTCTCTGCCTGGTATGACCAGTCAAGTGTGCTCAGGCCCAGTGCTTCCTGTTTAGGCCAAAATTATTACAGTGCCTTTTACTGTGCTTCACTTCTCAAATACATTATGTTTAAAAGATTACACAGAACCTCCAGCACCTCACTGCATAGGCATTTTGAATTTGGGACATCCTAGGATCTTGCTTTCAAGACTGGGCCTGATGTCAAGCCACCTACAACCTGAAGGCTCTATGCCAGTGGTTTTCAACCTGTGGGTCATGATCTCTTTGGAGGTCTCATATCAGATATTCTGAATATCATATATTTACACTGCAATTAATAATAGTAGCAAAATTATAGTTATGAATTTTATGGTCAGGGTCACCACAACATGAGGAACTGTGTTACGGATCGCAGCATTAGGAAGGTTGAGAACCACTGCTCTCTGCCATTAGGACTGAATCACATCTGTGTGGACAACAAAGGGATCTCGGTTGATCCAATATAAAGCAGAGCTAGCTGGAGTCCAATGCCAAGAATAGAGGAAAACTACATTTTTATAGCTCACTTAACTATAGTTCTGATATAGTTTGGTGGCATTCTGAGCCTGCTCCTGGGAGGTCTCCATACCCTTGGGATAACATAGGAATGACTGCTTTCCAGGAGCAGAGGACCATTCAGGACCCTAGCCTCTGCCTCCTGGCTATACCTATCGCTCTTCAGCTCAGCAAGCTGCCCAGTGAGGCTGCTGTTGCTCTCCTGCAAGGCCTGGTACTCCTCATTCAGGAAGTGGTAGCGCTCCCGAAGTTGGTGTAGTTCTTCTGCAGAAGAGAAGCAGAGAGAGGTAAGATCCTCAGTGATGGGAGCACTGATGACCAACCCCAAGTTTTCCTGGATGGAAACAACAGCAAAAAGCTACACAGTCTCTCTTTTCCTCAGGCACAGAAGACAGACCCCATGTATTCATCCTAATGCTCCCAGTGAAATATCCTGTGGAGCTTTTGGGAGATCTTGAAGATTTAAGTACATTGAATTTATTGTATTTAAGTTTCTAGTTAACTATTTACGATTACTTACCCATTATCTTGGTTTTTTTTGTTTGTTTTGTTTTTCTTTTAGATGGGGCCTCAGGTACCATAGGCTAGTCTCTAACCTTAAACTTCAGATCTTCTTGCCTCTACCTCCTGAGTGCTGGGATTACACCAAGCCTGCTTTTTTTTCTTTTTAAAAAAATGAGGTACCTGGGATCATACACAGTTTCACTAATGCTTGTCGAGCAGTCTAGCAACTGAGGCACAATCATAGCACCCATGATGCCTTTAGCACAAACCCTGAGAGATGTGAACTTCTAGATATGCCTTTCAGAGACAACCCACTCATTCTGAGTATCCTTTATTTCCTTTATCATCACACTGAAGAGACTGGCCTGGATACAGTCCAGATACTCCTTGTTGTTGGGTTCTTTGTTTTTGGTGGGGAGTAACAGTGTATTGGCTGGTTCTGTGTGTCAACTTGACACAAGCTAGAGTCGTCAGAGAGGAAGGAGCCTCAGTTGAGGAGATGCCTCCATGAGACCCAGCTGCATTTCTCAATTAGTGATCAAAGGGAAAAGGCCCAGCCCACGGTGAGTGGTACCATCCCTAGGCTGGTGGTCCTGGGTTCTATAAAAAAGCAGGCTGAGCAAGCCAGGGGAAGCAAGTCAGTAAGCAGCACCCCTCCATGGTCTCCGAATCAGCTCCTGTTTTTAGTTTCCTGCCCTGACCTCCTTCAGTGGTGAACAGCAATGTAGAAGTGTAAGCTGAAGAAACCTTTTCCTCCCCAACTTGCTTTGTGGTCATGGTGTTTCATCACAGCAATATAAACCCTGACTAAGACAAAGGGTGCTTGGGATAAAACCTAGGGTCTCACCATGCATGCTAGCAAGCACGCTGTCATCAAGCTGCACCCATTTTCCTTCATCTGTTAATAGAAATGCCCATCCCAATCGAAAATGATTCTTTTCTTCAAGCATAAGAAGAGACAAGAGGTCCGGCTGAAATACCCAAGTTATATCTCCTTATGAGTAAGAACCATCAGAGCTGTACGGGAGGTTCAGCCTTTAAGAGGGCTGCTGCTTTTCTTCCTTCCTTCCTTCCTTCCT
>LOJH01014005.1:0-24437 GCA_001685095.1 Ellobius talpinus | reverse complement strand
CGTGCAGGAGCCAGGCGGGACGAAAAGCAGGCCTGCTCCCCTTTCACTACACCACTCACCCAAAGGATGAAAGTAATCTCTACAGAATTCCTTTGGATCTTTTCCAAAGATTCTTGGCAGTTAAGTATCTTTGCACTATAGACCTTCTGTGCAGTAGAAAATCTCTAAGATGCTCAAGTGGGCAGGCATCTCATAGAGGATGGTCTCATACAAATATTTAAATCTATTGCTTTAGTTCATCATTGAGCAAATATTTACTGGGATAATCTTGGTATCATCCTGTCTTAAATTTTCAATCGTTACATAACTGAAGACTTCTAATCTTAGGAACAAGCATCCTTCATAGATCTAAAGAATAGTATAGATAAGAGCATCATTCCTCCTGGGCCCACTGCTAGGAATATAATCCACTCAACAGGAGTAGATTTTAAAACACCCATTTTAAAACAATAAATATTTTCAAGAAATAGGATTATCAAAATAATTATAGATTCAGCCAAGAAAGCCAATAAGTTTGTTACCTAAAAAAAAAACACATAAGAGATTTTTATCAAATCAATGGTGACATGCCTAAACTAAGTCCAGTCAAAGTGGTGACTTAAGAATAGTGATGTCTGGAGGGGGAGGGGGGCTCAGCAGTTAAGAGTGTCTGACTCTCCTGCAGAGGGTGTGGGTTGGTTACAAGCACCAATGTGGTGGTACATCATTATCCATAACTCTAGCTCCAATGGTCCTGATGCCAGCTTCTTTCACCAGGAATGCATGTGGTACAAATACATACATCAAGGCAAAGCACTCACATGCATAAAATAAAATAGATAATTACTGCTTGATGTGGTGGTACAGACCCATGGTCTGAAAGGGTCAAGAGGCTGAAGCAAGAGGATCACTTGAGTCTAGAAGTTTGAGACCAGCCTGACCAACATAGTAAGGACTTTGCTTCAAACCACACACACACACAGACACACACACACAGACAGACACACAGACACACACACACACGATGACAAAAACCCTGGCTACAAGATCTATAACATGATTAGTTAAAGAGAATAGAGGAGACAGGAAGAGATAAGAAGACTGACATGTATAACAAGCAACATGAATCTTCCTAATTCCTTCTTATGCCTGTTATCCTCCCCTGTTACATATTGGACTCATTTCTATATTATATATTGAATTTCTATAAAGGCATTGAGTTGGTTATACTGTAAATACATTTCTTCGACAACCTGACAATAATCCCATAAATTTTATAATTTGAAATTCAAATTATAAAACAAACAATATATTTAGATAAAAGTGCAGAAAGCTCTATATTAATGAATATGTAAGTGATCTTACCACTTCATCTTCTGTGTCCAGTATTTCCTCGAGGTCTGATCGTGACATGTTCAGGATGGATGCTGCCAAGGTCTGTGCTTTACGGGTTGAGGTTTTACAAGCATGTCTGTTTTTCTGCATCTTCTTAAGCTCTCTGATTTGATGTCTGGTCCTATGGACATCACTTTGTAACTCTTTGACCAAAGCCTAAAACATATTGGAAAGAACATGGGTTCATATGGAAGTCATAATGAAGAAAAAGTGGCCAAAACATAAAAATGTGACTGTACTAGCAAATCATTTTTAGTAAGGTTACCATGATTTTATTTATTTTGGAAGAGAATGGACTGCTATCTACTCATTTCCATTATGTAATAAAAACCTCTCTTAAATCACCTCTTAACTACCTTTATTGAGCACAGCTCTCTCAACTCACTGTTAGATATGCTAACTGGTGTCTGGTTGGTCAAACTTGCCACCTGTTATCACGATAAAGCACACTTGAATTGATGAGATAGTTCTACTTATCTGTAAACATACTATTTGCATAGTAATTATAATAGGCCATTGCACGGTGGGTTTAATTGTTATATAGCCAATGAAAGATGGCCACTGAAACAGTCACTTCTGTAATATTTTACAAAAACTAGACATTCATTGGAAAAACCTGAGAACAAGTAGAGTAACAGTGCAATTAAATCATGCAGTGTAAAGAGGGGAGGGGTGGAAACATAAGGTTGCTAGAACAATGCTACAAATGTCTTCAAGTTCTTCCTTTGAGAAATCAGCAAGTGCTAGCTTACGTCACTCCAAGGGCAAATAGGGAAAAAAAGCACATTTTACTTAGTATGATCAGAGTTCTGTGTTCTGTGTGGTAATACAAGTATAGCTTTGGGAGCCCAATGCAGGTGGCAAGTATCTGTATAGTTGGCCCCTAAACACATTGTCATGTATATCACTAAGTAAAGATGAATATTTTTTAGCTCTTCTGAGCTCAAATTACAGCACAATGAAATACATATATCTTAATGGTATAGTTTTATGAATTTTTACTAAATGAAAACTTTGGCTAAGCTATACCCAGGTCAAAGTAGATAGTATATTCTTTCTGTTATGGCTTGGATCCCTCATAGGCTAAGTAAAAATGTACACTTGGTTCCTAGCTAGTGTGTTTAGGATGCTACAGAGCCTTTAGGAGGTAGAGCCTAGCTGGTGGAACTCATCCACTGGGGGCGGGATTGGAGGTTTACAACCTGGCTCTAGTCCTCTTGTCACTCTCTCTTCCTTGGCCCCTGGAGATGTAAGCAAGACGCCTCCGACCTGTCATCACAGCTGTCAAGAGCTGTCACAGCTAAGCCTTACCACCAGGATATGGTCGAACCTAGACCAAGAGCCCAAACAAAACCTCTCTGAAGTTGCTTCTTGTCAAGCATATACCATTACTTGAACAACTTCATTCATGTCCTTTCTTGGTTGTGGTACTTTGAATGTAATTGGCTCCCATAACCTCAGAGGGAGTGGCACTCTTAGAAAGTGTGGCTTTGTTGGGGTGGGTATGGCCTTGTTGAAGAGTGCCATTGTGGGGGTTGGCTTTGAGGTTTCCTATGGTCAGAATACTGCCCAGTGAGTCAGTCTACTTCCTGTTGCTGCAAGATGTAGGACCCTCAGCTATTCCTCCAGCACCTCCTCTGCCTGCATGCTACCATGCTCCCCGGCATGATGATAATGGACTGAACCTCTGAAATTATAAGCAAGTTACCCCAATTAAATGTTTCCTTTATAAGAGTTGCTGTGGTCATGGTGCCTCTTCACAGCAACAAAATGCCTAAGACATTGGTTAATTCCTAGACAGTCAGTTTTCCTAGTATCATTTATTGAAGAAACAGTACTTTCACTGTCACATGCTTTTCGTGTCTGTCACTTACTAGTTAATAATATAGACATAGATTTCTTAATGAACTCTCTACTATGTTCAGTGGTTTATGCTTTTCCTTTTATGTCAATATCATGAAGGTTTGATTACTATAACTTTGTGATATAGTTTCAAACCAGAAAGTATAATGCCTCTAGCTTAGCTCTTCTTGCTCAACATTGCTTTGTTAAGTCAACATCTTTTGTGGTTTCATACAAATTTTTCCTACTTATGTTAAAATATAATAGTACTACTAATAACAATTGTAGTTAATGAATATACATAAATGCATACACACACACGGCAATAAGACATTTTAACAGTATTAGTCCTTCCAATCCATGAACATTGCCTATTTTCCATTTATATTTTTCAATTTATTTCATCAATAACATTTTTCAGTTAAAAGATTCCATTTTCTTTCTCGGTAAGCTTTACTCCTAGTTTTTCCTTTATTGTTTTGCTATAACTGTAGATGGTTTGTTGTTAGTGTAGAGAGACAGAACTAAATTTTATATATTGGCTTTTGGAACTATCAGACACTATTGAACTCATCTTTTTTGAGGAATAGTCCTACGTTTTTTACATCTAAAACTGTGCAATCTGCAAACAGAGATATTTTTACTTTTCCCTTGTGACTTCTATAGCTTTATTTAAGCCTTTGCCTTGGTCTTGATTTAACTGAAAAAAAGCATTTCTGTAACTTATAGGTTTTATTATATAGAAATCATCTCACTCTAATATGTTGAGTTTTTCAAAATAAAAAGATATGAAATTTTATGAAATTCTTTTTCTGTATCTATTGATAAACAATGACTTTTTTATTCTGCTAATTTAGCATCTCATATGTATTTATTTGCATATTTGAACCATCCACAGACCAAATCCCATTTCAACTGGTTTTATGATGTTTTTAATGTGGCTTGCCAGTACTTTGTTAGAAATTCTTCCATCTATGTTTGAGTGATACTGGAATTTAATTTTCCCCTCACCATGTCCTCATCTAACTTTGCTTTCAGTGCAATACTGACCTTGTAAATGAAGTTTGGAAGTGTTTTCCTTTTTAATTTTTTGGAAGAGTTCAAGAACTGGCATTAACTCTTCTTTAAATGTTGGCCAGACAGTGGGGAAGCCATATGGCGCTGGGATTGCCGGGAGGGTTCTGATGACTGACTCAGTCGCCTTACTTGTTCATTTGGATATTGTAATTATTCACGGTTTGATCTTGGTGGGTAGTTGATTTTCAGGAATTCCCATTTATTATAGCTTATCTAACTTCTTAGCATATAATTGTTCAGAGTATTCTCTTATGATCTGGATCACTTCTTGGTTATTAGTCATAATTTTCTAGTTGGAATAATAAATCTTTCTCTTTTGTTTTCCTTAATTAGTCTAGATAGATTCACCAATTTTATATTTTAAAAAATTAGCTTAGTTTTACTGATCTTTGCTTTATTTTCTATTCTTTTTATCTGAATTGTTTCTTTCCTAGTGCGTACTAGTCTCTTCCTCCTATTAACTTCGGGCCCAATTATTCTTTCCCTTGCTCTTCAATGTTTAAAGTTAGACTGTACACTTGAGAACCCTTTTGTTAAATTATTTACAGCTGTTATCTCTCCTCTCAAAAACCACATTTTTTTGCATTTCATACATGTAATAGGTTGTGTTTCCATCTTCACTTGTCTCATTTTTTTATTTCTCTTTTTTATAATTAGTCCTATTAGCTTCTGGGGGCAAAATCTTACCTTCCACATATTCATGAATTTTCCTTCCATGGTTGATTTGCATTTTTACACAAATAGGGTTAGAAAAGATGCTTCGTATGACTTTAACCTTTTGAACTTTTAAGAGTTTTTTTTTGTGGCTTCACATTTGCCTGTCCTGTGGAAGGTTCTACATATGTCTGTGAGGACCAAATGGTGCTGATGTTGCTCAGTTCTGCTGCTTATGCATTCACTGTTCAGAGGGGCTACTGCTGAGAGGGGTCACCATTCTCCTTTGGGTTTCTTTCCTCCTCTGCTCTTAGTATCTGCATTATATATTTAGATGCACCGACGTTTGGTGAACAAATATTTATAACTGTTTTTGTCATTTCCATTTTGACTGTTTATTAACTAAACTCTATCGTGTTATAAACTCAGCCACTTACATTCTCATATTTGTATGGATTATCAATATCTTTTACTATCTCTTCACTTTCCATTAGGTGTGCCTTGATAGCTAAATTGAGTCTTTTGTATGATCACTAGATCATACTTTCAAAAAGAAAGAAAAAAGGAAAATCTGTTCAGCCACCAGACACCTTCTGATCAGAGTTTAGTCTATTTACATTTAAAATAAATATCAGGTAACATATTTACTATTTCCATTTTGTTAATTGATTTATGACTCTTTGTTCTATTATCCATCATTCTTTCTTCCATTCTTGGTATTTTCCCTTGACTTTTCTGCTGTTGCATATGCTTTGAGATATTTCTTAATCTTCTGTATTTCTACTTTAGAACTTCCTTTGTCAATACCTTGTGGCTTTCATAAAATACCTTGTAATTGTAGCTTCCTATTCAGCTGATAACAGCATGGCAATAAGGATCACATATAGATGACACTGCTCATGTTTTCATAGATTGGATATTGTGATTTACAAATATGTTTCTATTATATATCTAAGAAAAACATTTTTCCATTTAGTTTCTAAATGCTTTATTTTATGCCATAATGGAAAGTCATTTTTGTAACCCCTATTGTAAAGATTGAGAATCCTGACTTGAGTTTGTTTCAGCTTTATTACTTAGAGTTCTTTATCTCCACTTAAGGAACTCTGGGCAGCATTCCTAAGTAGGCACAGACTCTCCATGTCAGCTCACTGGGGCAGCCTTTGTTGACTATAGTATTCTTGGCTGGCAGTTTTTACTTCACTATTTGAAAACATCCCATATTCTCCTGATCTTCAAGGCTTCTGTGAGCAGATTTTGGCAGTCTTATGGGTGTGTTCTTTCTTACAGGGGATTCTTGTATATGATGTTTAACAGTTTATTCCTTTTCCAACATTTTCTTTGTGTATGCCTGACAATTTAATTATGCACTCCCTCATTTAGACCTTTTGTGCTCAGTCTTTTGGGGGTATCTTTGTATCTATGAATCTGCACACCTCTCTCTCTCCAAATTCAGGAAGCTTTCTACTATTATTTCTTTAAATAGTCTTTTTTCCCTTTATATCTATTTTCTAAAATTCCCATTATACATATTTTAATTTGATGATGTCTCATAAATCTTATGATTTTCTTCACCTTTTCATTAAAAAGCTCTTTATTTCTCCGTGTAATTTTAAATGACCTATCCTTGAGTTCAAGGAAACTTCTTATGCTTTTTGGAATATCCTACTGAAGTCTTTTATTGAAATTTTTAGTTCAGTCTTATATTGTCACTATAATTATTTTTCTCCACAGAAATGTCTCTGTAATTGATATCAGATTCATTTTCTTTTAGTATAACAAACATGCACACATGCGTACACACATGTATGCATACACACTCCAATATATACATATACCACATAGACATACATGTATTGTATGTGGTACATGCACATGTGTATGGGAATGTGTCTGTCTGTGTGCATGCATGCAGAGGTCAGAACATGACTCCAGACTCTTTATTGCTGTCCTATTGCCTTGAGCCATTGTCTTCCACTGAATCAGAAGCTCACCATTTCTGGTAGGCTCTGTAAGGTGAGCTATGGGACTTGCCTGTCGCTGGCCCTCGATGCACAGCATGGCCCACTACTAATGGGTGCTGGAGATTACACTCGAGAGACTCGTGCTTGCAGAACAAGCACTCTTACCCACTGAACCATTTCCCAGCCCTGATATTTTGTCTTTATAAACACCATTCATATAGAAATAATAATATATTCCATTTTGGAAAATTTTTAAATTTGAAAATCATATATTAAAAGGAAAATAATATATTAAAAGGAAATATTAATTTCCTCTTCAATATTTACATTTTCTGAATACATTGTTGACACTGTAGGATTCCTAATTTCATCTGTTCCCTGTCATGTCATCTTGTACTTCCTTTATTTATCTGAGAGGACTTATCTGAATTGCTCCTCTGCTGGTAGGTATCTCTTTGGTTAAGTCTGGTGGGTGGGCCTTCATTAGTCAGTCTGACTGCATCGTGTCTCCCGATTTCTCATGACCCTGTTAATTCCTTTAGTGTTTTCATGTTTTAGAAAGAAACCACTTAGACTTCACGGATTGCTTTTGTAAAGAAAAGCATTAACCAATCAATCCAGACGGGCATGCGTTGGCACCAGTGTGTGGGGTGCTTGCTGTCAGCATCTCTTAGTTTAGTAATGATGCTACACATTCTCTGGGGTCAGGGAGGCTGCTGGATGGGTTTTGCATTCAGACGTGGTCAGTCGCTGGAAGGCCGACTGCTGTTAATACTAAGCTACAGGCTGTGTTCCTTGGCCATGTGGTTCTAATGGTTAGACTTCCAATAGACAGGTTAGGCTGGAAACATAGGACTGGCTTCTGATTTGAAAGAGCAAGGTTTCACTCTCTTGTCAAATGTTGTTGGTGGGTAGATTTTGCATTCAAGGGAGGTTGCACTGGTCCCATAATCAGGCAATGTCTCAAATGGTCCACACTTGGATAGATGTAGTAGTCACTGGCTAAGTTTTCTATAGGGACAAAGATTTTGACTTTACTCTGTGTTTGGTCAGGTCATTATAGGGTCTCTGAGTCAGGCTTCTTTGTAGATGGGTGGGGTTGTAAATATTAGACACAAATACACACACACACCTATAATACATGTAATTCTGAATATAAATATACACAGATAGCTTTAATGTTCTTTTCTCATCTAGGCTGACAGTGTTTCTTTCCTTAAGAGCAAGACCACCTAACAACAACAAAAAATCCCAATACTAACCATAAGGAACCCTCTTTTGAGTTGTTGGTCAGAGCTATCCAAAAGACTTCCAGAACATACAGCCTATTACTGTTGCCATTGGTTATCTCCCAGAGGTGGGAAAGTAAGTCCCTCCTGCTAAAGACAACATGACTTTAGAAACAGGGCCAGAGACCCCTGAACTGGCATTGACCTAAATGCCCTCTCCCTGAGGAAGGCTTGCATGGTACCAGAAGGGGCCATGTAAGCTTCCAATAGAATGAGGCAACCAACAGTCCTACCCGGCTATGATGCCTGTGAACTACTTCAACAGCATAGCACGAGAACCCTATGGGTACAAATGTGGCACACATACCTTGGTGGTAACCAACAGCTCTCCAATTGGACTTAAGCCACTCAACAGGTGGCTGGTACTGGAAACCTGGCTTAATACTTAGTGCTGGTGAAGTCATGGTTAGGGAGGGGAATCTACAATCATTCATATATAAACTAGTATAATCCCTAACAAAACGTGATAAACATTTGTCCTTAACTCACAGATAAGCAAACAAAACAAGCTTAACAACACAAAAAAATAATTGATCATCCAACCATAACTGAGCTAATGAACTGAACAGACAGTTCTCAAAAGAAGAAATACAAATACAAATTACCAAGATAAATAATTTAAAAACACATACAACATATCTAGCTATCAGGGAAATGCAAATTAAAACTTGTAAGTTTACAGTCAAAAGAGCTCTCACCAAATGTTAGGATACAGGGAAATGCAGGAATTTAAACCCGTACAGCTACTATGGAAAGCAGCATGGTGGTACTTCAAAACACTTAAAATGGAACTACTCACAGCGTGGAAAGCAAAGTAAATCCTTCCTTCCTCCCCTAAGCTGCTTCTGTCAGGCATCTTGTTGAAGCAACAAGAAAAGTAATATAACTCCCTAATTCTAATTCCTTTGTCTTCCTTTTCTAGCATCTTATATTCAATAGTAATTTTGATAATCTCACTCTTCTATTTGAAACTCTCTTAGAAAATAAAGTTTTAGGTCCACCTTAGTCCTAAATCACAGAATTTGAAAGTTTTTAGGTAGATATATTTAGGTAGATATATATTTAATGCAATTTTGTTAAATAATAATTATATATACTATATTCATGGTAGATAGTGAAAAAAATTTTTGCTTTTATGAATTTGTTGAGTAAAGATGTAAAATAGCATTTGAGAATG
The DNA here is from genome assembly GCA_001685095.1 of Ellobius talpinus. NCBI lineage: Eukaryota > Metazoa > Chordata > Mammalia > Rodentia > Cricetidae > Ellobius > Ellobius talpinus. The sequence continues at coordinate 15,060 of LOJH01014005.1, read as the reverse complement.
CTGTAGATAGATTTGAAAAGAAAGCATCTTTAGATTTTGTCTAATTTGAATTACTCATTCTTGAGTATACTATAGAACAAACATACTCTGGGAAAGCAGGGTTTACTAGGATCTCATCAATTTCTTTGTGTATTTCCACACTTCCTTCAAGTTTTGCTTAACATGTTGTTAGGAACATGTTAGGATCACTTTCCTATTTTATTTGAAAATTACTCATACTTAGCAATATGAAATAACTTCCTTATCCTTTATGATGATCACCAATTGTCCCAACATCAGAGGACATTTTAAAAATGAGAACACTTCCTTGGACAGACATGTCCACTTCCAGCTAGTCTGTTTTCACTTATGACGATGCATTGTATGTTCAGGAAGCAGCAAACTATCATACTGCACTCTTACTATATTTAGTTCTCGAGCTTTATTTTCTTAAGGTTTTCTAGTCTTTCTTCATCGTGAGCCTTGAGTGGATTAGCTAACAACATATGCTCTTGAGCTGCACTGTACTGATGACTGGCTACACTTTCCTTCCAGTGAAACTCAAATGTGGGGCAGGTGGGCCACTTGGAGACACTAAAGTCACCATCCTTATCATGGTTTTCTGAAGAAATAATGCATTTAAAGCATCTTTTTGAAAATTGGTGAAGAGGCTTGAAATCCTGGTTCTGGCAGTCCAAGGTGGGGGATGTGTCAGGTGATTGGCCTTCTTCTCTAGGAGAATCCCAAGGTGCTGCTGGGTTGACAAGAAATTCAGAAATGTACCTGTGCCTCAACAGTATTTAAACAGCTTTACTGAGGTATACTTTATATAGTTTCAAGTTTACCTGTTAATATATTCTTAGTAAGGACTTTTCCTTTTAAAAGCTCTAATTTTCCTATAGTGAGACAAAGATTAAGCGTGAATTTGGGGTGAACTTTATTACAGAAGTGTTTAACATTCATAATTAAGAGAACAGATCAGTGCCTAAATATTAAGTATTGCAAATATAAACATAAAGTTGGAATGTTCAACAAATGACCACACTAAAGAAGACAAGAAGTGCATATACACCAAACAGCTGACTAAATCTTACCAAACAGAAATACATACTGATAATGAAACCATGCACACTCTCCAGCTAAATACTGTTCTTTCGCTGGTATATATTTTTAGTTAACAACAACAAAAACGCTGAGAAAATGGTGCTTGGCATATGACTCTCACATATGAGCACATTAACAAGCCTATATATCAAGGCTGACTCAAATTGAGCAAATACTTCTAGAAATTTCCCTAGTGTGTTTTATCCAGTTATTAGGAGAATTCAAAGCCTCAGCTCTGCCACACATATCCAGCCCAGATGCTCAAAGCACTTGATTTCACCCCAGGGCAAAATTCCATATTCAAGACTAGATCTAGAGCAGATGGCCACTCCACCCCTTCCATAATCTGGTTGTGCCCTACAAATAAATGAAAAGACTAAAGGGAACATAGATTCCACAACAGGACCAGAACAAACATTAGTACTATTAAAACTACTGATAATATTTATTAAGTAGTTTAGTGTACATGATATCTAACAAGCTTTGTGCAGAATGCATTGTGATTATGATCTACATAAGAACTATATATAGTTATGAATAGCTCTTGCTTTTACAGTTTTAATAGGAAAAGTGGCTATAATCCTGGCACCAGGATTATATGTGTGTCTGTCTGATCAATTCCTCAAGCATGTAATGAGTCTTATTGGCTGACAGTACTATAAGGAAATTATTGATAATGTCCCTGCCCCCAAGGTGGCTATATAATATATTTAAAGCAAAACAAAATTGAAAAGTTTATAATTACATTTTAATTGTATACACCATAACTGATTAGGAGCTAACTATTCTCTTATCATTGCTATCAGTAATAATAGTTCCTGCTTACAGAGCAGTTCTGGTTTGTCAAGCACCATTCTGAACTTTTAGCTATGATTTATTCAAACCCTAACCCCAGGTATGCTCTATTATTATAATATGGAGAGGGAAACTAAGGAACAGAGGATTATATCAGTTTCCTGAGATCACAACGCTAGTATGGAGCAGAGGTGAACTCTGTTCTCTTGGATACAAGGTTATAGGAAAGATCCATACAGAAGAAGGTCCTAAGCTAACTCGGAAAGGGGACACAAATATGGTAGGTCCTTGTGGGGGGACACAGACTTTAAGAAATGACAGGAACAAGACCAATATGGGTAGAAGTTGGAGAATAGTGAGAAAGAATAGAGTACAGATTAAGGATAATGTTCAGTTATAAAATGTCTAAAACTGATAACAAGATAGAAGTTTAGATGTAATACAGCTAACACCGAAGGGTGGGAAGTCACAGATGGTGAGATGTCTGAGTTGGTGGCCCCTGAGCAACTCTGCCAAGTCCTAGGTCACCTGTGTAAAGATGAGAAGAGGCTGGCCCCCTTTACTAAGACCCAACTTCCCAGTCTTGACCAATACTTCTGTGTTTGGCTGCTGGTAGCCTTTGATTAAGAAAACTTAAAAAGAGACATGATGTTAGTATCAAGCACACATCAGCATAAAATACAATTAAAACAAATGTCAAATTACCATTGGAAATTGGGAATTTTTAAGTTTAAAATGATGAACAGATATGGTTTTGTCAATGGTTAAACAGAAGGCAATGCTTCTATAACTTCCTGCATGAATGTCTGTACCACAGGTGTCCCTGGTGCCCTTGGAGGCCAGAAGATAGATGGTTTCAAATCCCTTGGAACTTGATTTACAGATGGTTATGAACCTCCTTGTGGGTACTTGGAACTGAGTTTATGCCCCATACTGATGAGACTAGTGTTCTTAAATGTTGAGCTATCTCTCTAGTTCCCATTTAAAACCTTTGTTCTATTCACTTAGATAATTTGTCAAATGCAGATTTGAGGTTCCTACCAATTGGAACCATGATTCAGTAGATTCAGGGCCAATATTATGTATTTCGTTTAAGCACAAGAGATCACATGATAGTGAAGTTGGTGATCTAAATACTAAATGTCTTAAATCAAGTGTATAAATTCTGAAAGAATACTATACATGGGCCATATTACACATTCTGTTGAGATAGGTTATCACCGTGTAGTCAGGCTGGTCTGGAACCCCTATGTAGACCAGACTGACCTTATACTTAACAGAGATCCTCTTGCCTGTGCCTCCTGAGTGCTAGGATTAAAGGCATTAATATGCCTAGCCTATATTATATTCTTTAAGGTGTTATTCAAATTAAAAATCCATGGATCTGTAACAATCTCAAATTCATTTATCAACTACATCATTGTCAGTTAGTACAAAAGGACCAGTATGTCACCTTTAAGGATCAGTATGTCCTTGAGGAGCTGGAGTTGGAGGCAGCTATGAGCAGCCCAATGTGGGGGCTGAGAACTGCATTTAGATCCTCTGTAAAGGCATTAAGTGCTCTTAACCACTGTGCCATCTCTCCAGCCAACAGAGTGAGGTGCAAATGAGTGATTCAAATTATGGTGGGTCATGGCAAAGAAGGAAGTGATCAGTAATATAACATTATAGAAAGTCATTTAAAATTTCATTCTAAGAAGAGTTCATAAGTGGGAAATGCACACCTACTGAGGCAATATGACTGCCTTGAGTGTTCCCTTTCAGCCCTGCTTCTGCATTCTCGAATGCTGGCTTTCATGCCATCTGCAGGGAGAGGAGCAGAGGAGCCCTTGCTTACCAAGGACTGAAAAAGAGAGGGAAATGTGGCTGGGGGTGGGGGGGAGGAGAGAACAGGCTTTCTTTTTCCCACTGCAAACCATTTCAGAGACAACACTGAAGGTCAGGAGGACTACCATTAAAATTTTACATTTCCAGTGCAAACTTAATTTAGTGATCATTATTGCATGCCTATTCTTTTCAAGATACTACAGTACATGCTGTGGAGATACAGATTAATAAGACATTGTTCCTGCTATTAAGGATATCACCATGGTTTAGCTAGCAGTGATAGATGCTTACTAACTACATGACAACATAAAAGGCACTGAATGGAGTTATGGTCACTGTACAGGGGATTAAAGAGGGCAGAACCATCACAGGCTCTCTGGCCTCAAAGACTGTTGGTTCTGAATCCAGAGCATCTCCTCAGTTGCTAAAGGTAAGGGAGGAAGGGTGCTGAATGTGTCTTCCCCTCCTCCAGCAATCACCAAGTAGGTCCTTTGTGCAGCCAATTCATAAATCTTTCTGGGGTTCTTCAGAGTTTAGGTAGCATCTAGATAATACAACTGGGCCAGCACGTGTGTGCAGACATTTCAGTCACCTTTATGTTCTCCTGTTTTTGCTGTTTCTCTGGCTTAACTGAACACAGAAGTATCTTTGTCCTTGCTTGGGTGATTTTTAAACAGGGTGGAAATGACTTAATTCATTTCAAATCTATCTTTATTACTTGACTACTATAATTTCATTATTAAACTAATATAAAGAAAGAAATATTAACAATGGGGTGAATAATTTAAAACAAATCATTACAGAGAAATTTTGAACGTTGTGCGCATGAGATAGGAGAAAAGGTTTTGTGGATTTGTAAAGCCAGGAGCATACCTGTAATGCTCATGAGGATTAGAGGCAAGAGAATCTACAGTCTGAGGTCAGCTGAGCTATATATAGTGAGATTGTTCCAAAACAATAACATCAGCAACTACTAAAAGCAAGGGACTTGATGTTTCCACCAAATCCTCAGGAGGAGGACAAGGCCTCTGCCTGAAGTAAGTGCAAGTGAGTAAGGCATCAATGACTCAAACCTTCACAAAGGTGGTGAACTCTTCTAGTTTTTCATTGGCTGCCAGCAGTTTCTTCTGCGCGCCTTCCAGGACCTGTTCGCTCTGCAGGGCTAAGCCTTGGAGCTGTTCTGATGCTGCTGTCTCAATCTGTGCCATTGCTGTTTCTGTTTCATTTATTTTTGATATGAGGAGACTCAGCTTAAGTTCCTGCAACAGGTGACATTCACAAAAATAGAAAAATATTTCATAAACTTAGTGGGAACACAAGTTATACAGCTCAGACAAGAAAAAGGTTTCATTATTCTACACTTGCAAATTACTTTTATTTTGGGTAAAGGTAATCCTTGTTTTTCTTTACTTTGCTAATAAAGCACAATCATTAACGTAAAACAAAGTCTGGTGTCTCACGTAGTGATATAGTACTATCTACCGCTATGTGGTGTTATCAGTAGTTCATGTTGATTGAGGGAGAAAAAGGGTGACAGCATTAAGAGTGAGAATTGTGGCCCTGTATTTGAATCTCCTCCTGAATGTGCAGGAGCATACCTTTTTCTCTAACTCCACTTTGCTTTTCTGATACATCTGTTCATATTGTGACTTCTCTTTCACAGCAACATTAAGTCTTTGTTTTAGGGAATCAATTGATACCTTCTTGTTGGAACACTCTTCAGTTAATGTCTTCACCTGTAGTACAAGTGTAGAGGAACTTACTGTTAGTAAATGCGTTAGAGTAGTACAGTGTATTGTTTCCTCAGAATCTGAATGAGTCCAATTGTATTCACTGTCTCAAAATTTTATCAAATTCAAGTAGTCTACTTGTAGTATTCCTGTTATGAAGAAACTAGCAATTCGTGTGTCATAACCAAACTAAAATGTCATAAAATGTATGATATGTATAATAGAATAATAACAACTTTCTTTACACAGCTCAAAGAATAACAGAAGAAACGTTTTCACTTGAAATTTAATGTCACTAAAGAAATGATTATTTAAATAGGCTATATCTGAAATGACTGAAATGAAAGTGAAGTAAGGGGGCTAAAGAGAGGGCGCGATTGAAAGAATGTGTTGCTCTTGCAGATGACACAGCTTCAGTCCCCAGGACTCACATCTGTAAACTTCAGTTCCAGGAGATCTGAAACCCTCTTTGACCTACACAGATACCAGGCATGCATGTGGTACACATACATACATACATACATACAGGCAAAACATCAATACAAATAAAAAATGCAAACCTTTGCCAGTTGCATAAGCATTTAAAAGAATTTTAAACAAACCCTTTTTAGTTTAGCATCATATATTATATAACTACCTTAAAAAAACTCCTCTCCCATGTATACTAAATTAAGTCTATAGAAGAAAAAATTATAGTTTTCAAGGGCATTTAATAAACTATTTATAAATATAGAATTATAAGTAAAATAAACTATTTTGTCATAATAGTTACATTGGCACATTAACCTGATTTTCTCCTTATAAACTGTAGGTTTAAATAATATAAAATAATAAATAGGACATCATTATATATAACAAAATTTCTAGAATTTTTTAAAAAAATCTAAATGTCTTCCTGCAGGACAGCACACAAACAGGCAGACTTTGTAGGTATATTATATGTGGAATTTTGGAGTCTTGAATTCTCAAACAAATAAAAATAGCATAACTTTATAACTGTCAAATAGACCTTGCAAGTATTTTACATAGTTGTATAGTACTGAATATTCATGTTAAAATTAAAGCAATAAAAATAATTTATTAGCAAACACAAAAATGGTACCTTTTTTTCAAGACTTTCTAACATTTCATTAAAACTCTCATTAGTTTCTGAATTTACTTTCTGTCGAAATTTCAAGTCCTCAATCAGGTGTCTTTTCATGGTTATATCTCTCTCCATTCGAGATGTCCTAAAGGAGAAAAGACTTTAACAGGGGCAGAAATACCCTGACACACTGGTCATGCCTACTGTTAGTTTTGAAAATCTGATTTTAATGCCACTATGTTAGCAAAATAGAATTGCATTGAAATAAGTATCTAAGTATCATGTTTTGTCAAAACTCATAATCTGTGAACTTGTTACTATTACATATTTGTATTATAGTAAAAGGATGAATAACTGAGATCATTATAATTTATATAATTTATAAAAACTTAGATTATATTTAAATTACGTTTTTAAATTGCTTAGAAATAAAGTGACAGAGATACCCAAAATTTTAGAGATGTTAAAAAACAATACTGCAATTTGGTTAAAATTGTAAAAATCTTATAAGATACAAAGAAACTAAAATTAGACATACTGTTTAACTCAGTTAATTGTGATTGAACTCACCTGTCAGTTTAGTTTAAGATGGCGATTATTATAAATGGTAACTTCAGTGAAATCTACTCCTCATCTTGTAATATGCTAAGGATCCGAGTGACAACAGCTAACAAGAATTAGATTCTTTTTATACATAGCTGTTATTATAAATTTCTGTATATTGAGTTATTTTTCAGAAGACCTTCATAATTTAAGACTATTGGATACAAGTGTAGCGCCAGTGGATAAAGGACCCAGGACTCAGTGTTTTTCCCTAGAGTCCTCAACAGTAGCCACTAAGCAACACTGCCTTTGATCTCTAACCTTACAGGCATTTTCAGGTAAAAATAAGAATGTATTTTATTTGGAGGGCTTGGGGAGAGAGGGCTTTACACTGTAGCCCAGGCTGGTCTCAACTTTTTGGCAACCTTCTTGCTTCAGTCTTCCTCATACTGGAATTATAGGTACAAGCCTCTACACTCAGCTATCAATGCTCTCTCTAAGTTTTATTTATTAATATCATGTTATATATAGCCTCACTCATAATTCTGCCTACAAGTAGGCAAATGAGAAATTTATCAATGATGTGTTCTATCTAAACATATTATCACATGAAAGCTTTACTAACGATATGAATGCAGAGAAAGAGGAACACTTTTGCTCAGTATAAAAGGGTATTTAAACTCCTTTAAAAATGATATATACAAAAGAACCCGCTATTTTGTAAATAAACAAAACTTTCACATTTGACCTTGGCTTTTTAAACCTAGGAATTAACTGTAGACAAGCACCAATCTATATAATCTCTTAGTTTAAGAACTCACAATTGTAGATTTGTTTAAAGTCATTAATTTATATTTGTTTAAATTATGCTAAGTGAAATCTAGTTTTAGTTTTAATATTTTACTCTAATTAGAAATAGCTACCAGATGGTCATCAATCATGCTATATGTTGTAGTCTTTAAAATTCCGTATTATGTAGGCTTAGACATGATCTTAAGGGCTGGAGAGATGGGTCGGTGGGTAAGACCACTGGCTGCCTGCTCTTCTAGAGGACCTGGGTTCAATTCCCAGTACCCCCATGACAGTTCAGAACTGTCTGTAGCTCCAGTTCTAGGGGATCTGATATCCTCAGACATATGTACATGCAAACAAAACACCAATACACATAAAATAAGTATAAATAAATCATTACAAGTGTTTTTTTAAAAAACTAATCTTAAAAAGTAAAATTCTGTTGTGAAACACTGGCATTGTTTTTTGGAGTGGACTAGTAAGGAGACATGACAACCACTAGGTGGCACCAAATACAATAGATAGAATAGGAAAGCCTACTTTTCATGCATCTCCTTTATGTGATCTTCTTTCGCTAGGAGTTCCAGTTTCAGAGACTTCACATTGGATGACTGTTTAGTGAGTTCATTAGTTGCATTCTGGAAAAAATAAACTTTATTTACCTTTCCATCTTGATCTAAAACAAGAGGCACTGCTTTGAGAAAGAGTGACACATTTGTTTAATTATGCTAATAATGACTAAAATGTACTGTCAGTGTTTTACTTGTTTTTATATTTTGCACAAAGGTAACATATTTATAGTAAAATGATTATAAGGCCTGCCAGACCATACAGGAACATGAGCAATTGTACAGGACTCAAACATTTTAGTGGGAAATAGGAATTGCTGGGAGTAAAATGTAATTATGTAACCAAGAGTCTTAATGGCTCAGTAAGATCACTTAAAATGAATGATAGATTTACTCACAAGCTGTAATGAATTAAATTTTACCACAGAAAACTTGCTGCTCCCCTACAAAGTATGGCAGCTGTTTGCCAGTTCTTCGGATCTGGTCTCATCCTTGATTTGCTTTCACCAAGAGAACGTGGCTGAAGCGAAGTTTAAACTTCAGCCCTCAAAGCCCGGGGGCTTCTGCCTTTGCCCTCCTGAATCACCTCACAGGAAGCCAGATTCAAGGGCACATGAAGGGTACTGAGGGGCTGTAGCTGACAGCCAGCTGAGCACCTGACAGACTCAGGCATGAGGGCTGTTGAATCTTCCAGCCTGGCACACAAACACTAAGAACACATACGATGAGCCCAGGAGTGAACAGAAAAGAAATAATGCACAATAAATTGTAGCTGGCTAAAATGTGAGGATAATCTGTTCAAGAATACTGGATGACCAAATCTTATTAAAACTACATTCCACTTTGCTTGAACTTACTAAAAGTAGTATATTATTACTTAAGGATTTATTCACAGTTACTGAATTTTCAAAGTGGATTGGGTATTTGAGGCATTTCTTGTTATTCACACCTAGGAATCCAGAAGCCACAGTATCAAGACAGCTAACTTGCATCTTGACTTGAGTTCCAGTTAAAGATCTAATTTGAAACACCACTTAGTCTTGTTGGTATTTTAGTTTTCCCATTCATAAGATGTTGTCAATACATACTCAAATTAACACATCTGTTTAGAAAGTGTTAAACAAATACAAAAAGAATAAGCTGCAATGGTTCTAAAAATAGTTAAACAGAAATTACACTTATTTTTCTTGTGTGTGTGTGTACAATTGTGCACATGGTGCCTTTGTGGGGGAAACAAGCCTGCAGCAGTCGGTTCTTTCCTTCTCCTATTTAGTTCTTGGGGATCAAACTCAGGACATCGGGTTTCTACACAAGCATCTTTACTCCGAGCCATCTCATCAGTTTCTCACTAATAGTTCAAAATTACTATAAATTATTTTTATTATAACTATTCCTCAATATAAATGCTTGGTGATAATTTTTTTAACTTGAAAAGATGATATTATTAAGGTAAATACGAGTTAATTTCATCAGACCAACTTTAAATGTAGCATGTGTAAATTTAAATTTTCAAATAATTTTAATTTTATATGAATTTTTAAAACTCAAATAATTCAACAGGGCATGGCTTTTAATTTTCATTATATTGCATATTTATAGTGATATGTAATATTTTTAACATTGCCAGAATAAGTTGCTTCAAAGTAGTGAATTTTGACAAAAGATTAAAACTGTACCTATATTAACTTCTTTTTGAAAAACAAAACAAAACAAAACAATCTTTCTGGAATGATACCTCATTTAGTTAATAATATCCATGTGAATTATACACAGTATATTACTAATAACCATACTATACAGTGTCACACTGCCTTTAGAGACTATTGTAATATGTTTACTTTTATTCTTAATGGTCCCCCAAACCTTTTATGTTCCAATTTTATATCCCTATTAACATTTTCAAACTTTGTTTTGTTTTTGTTTTTTTGAGACAGAGTTTTTCTGTGTAGCTCTGGCTGTCCTGGAACGGGAGATCCACCTCTGACTCCCAAGTGCTGGGATCTCTCTCTCTCTCTCTCTCTCTCTGCTCTAAATATTCCTTCCTAAAACATCCATCCTATTCTTTCATATGCATGTTGAGAACTCGTTCCTAAAGCAAGGACTCAGAAGAGGGGGAAAGGTCAACACTTTCATCTTGCCCTTCCAGCCTGCAGACCTTTAAGAAAACCAAAGTTTTTGTTTGCTGGTTGGTTTTGAGACAGGGTCTTACTGTAGCTCTGGCTGTACTGAGACTCAGCATGTAGACCAGGCTGGCTTCAAACTCACAGAGATCCACCCGCCTCTGCCTCCAGAGTGCTGGTATTAAAGTCATGTGCCACAGGTTTAATGTTTAAGCCAGCTAGTCAGTGGTATTTTCTTATAGCAGTCTCAGTAAACTAATTTGAAAGAATACTGAAACAAATTTTTTAGTAGTAGAAAGTATTATGTACTTGAATTTCTTCCAGAAAAAATATCTATACTAAAACATAAAACAGGATGAAAGTAAACATTATCCTTTTTCTCTCGACACTGAGCTCAAATGTCCAGACTCCAGCATCCACACAGCTGCTCATGCCTTCTATGCGTTCCCTTTCTGTCTCACTTCCCTTCTGAAACTAAGCAGATATTTATTTATACACAGGTAAAAGTATAATGCAAATATCTTATCTCACAGATACTTATATGAGCAAATTATGTTAGACCACATTTCAAATTTTAATTGTTGGAACATTTGTAACAAGCAAAACAAAATATGTCAAATATAGCTCAACTTAAAGTATTACAACTAAACATATTTAGAAGTCAGATGACACTGGCTCTACCAGTACATTTTATCTTGGTGAAAGTTAAACTAGGATCAAGACTACTTAGCCTATATAAAAGAACTGTAACTAAACATCTCTACAGGATATGATTAAAGACAAGTGTACTGGCCCCATCTTCAGGCACGTGAAGCCTAAACACTGAAACAATTTATAAACTGCATTTATATTCCTGGGGAAAACACATTTTAAGAGAATGCACATGCTCTGAAATGTGAACAATTTTCCTTTACATTTCTAGTATGTTCTCCATGTAAAAACTGTCTCAAGGTACTGCCTAAGAAGCAGCTAAATTAATGGAAGTTTCATGGCTGATTATTACTAATGGATAGTGTAAGCAATGGTTGACTTACATTTTTACCCTAATTTATTCTACTTAAACCCAGCTTAAAGCATCATCCTCCTCCTAGCTGGGCGGTGTTGGTGCACACTTTTAATCTCAGCACTTGAGAGGCAGAGGTAGGTGAATCTCCACATTCAAGGCCAGCCAGGTCTACAGAGTGAGTTCCAGGACAGCCTGGGCTACACAGAAAAACCATGTCTTGAAAAAAAAAAAGTCATACTCTGAGAACAGCTACGCATCTGTTTGACAGTGTGCTACCCTACTGCTTTTGCTGCGGTCAGTTATCCTAATTCCAAAGCACTCAATGCATCTACAGCTAGAGTTTCCCCGCTAGTGACGCTTAACACAGCGATGGTGCTAGATCCACTGCTGTCAGCTTCCAGCCAGCAATTCTCTCTGAAGAAAATAATTAAATATGCAAAAATAATTAGTTTCTTTTAAGAAGCAGAAAAACAAACTTTCTGTTTTAAACATAGATCTTATTTCTTACAGTTCTATTTAAACTAAGTTGAGCCTCACTTTTAAGTTACTGCCAAGTTATCGGAAGTTAGATCTGATTCTTTATGAACAAAAGGAACTCTGCTTAGGGGTCCCACCTTCAAGCTTATCTTGCTGTGGACAATTAGAACAATCCCTCTTTGTGGGTTTTGTTTGTTTCCCATTTCCACACTTCTCTTCTTTGCATTCTGAACTCCAACCAACAACTAAATAATTAAATTAGCAAACATAGAGGAAAACAATTCTTAATTTGTTGCTACAATATGTTTGAAAGGATTCTGTTCATCAGGACCAAGATGTGGTGAGCTGAAGCATGATTAAAAACTCAGGGTCAGAAGTTGGGGTTCAACGTGAAGATCTGAAAAACAAAACAGCCAGCCACTGGCTCTTACCTTGACCTCATACCGAAATGGCGATCCTGCATGCAGGAATCTCAGAATGAGACTGTGTCTGAAAGCTGTCTTCCCCTGTTTTATAGTCCTCTCTAGGGCTGGGACCAAAGGCATGTATCACTGGGATTAAAGGCATTCACCAGATCTCTATGGCAACTAGGGTGACTACCGGGATTAAAGGTGTGTGTCATTGTGGCTACTGGGATTAAGGTGCGTGTTACCACAACTTGGTCTGTAAGGCTGACCAGTGGGACTGCTTTACTCCCAGATCTTCAGGCAGGCTTTATTTATTAACATACATTTGAAATGGTACTACACTGAGCAGCCAGGTATTGAAGATTAAAGTAGAAGATCGTGGCTGCTTTCCATGAGCTCCTAAGGAAGGCCATGATACTTATTAGTCTATGAAAAGGAGAAAACCAAGTAGCAACAGAAAGAGAATAGACCTGCAAGCCTTGAATGACTAAATCAGATGCAATATTCATGTTTTTGAAATATTTTATCATGGTGACCTTTACTGAACTAAATTAGAATCAATTAAATAAACCTTTAAGGATTCGGTGATTCATGAGATGTTTTTGTACCTAACATATTGTATAATCACCTTTAGTTTACATTGCAATTGCTTCATTTCCAAATCCATGCTCCTTGAAGGACCCAGTGTGGTAACATGCATATGTGGGGCTATTACTCTAGAAACTTCTTCAGCCAAGCTTGTGATGTCAGATGAAGACTTCAATTTCTTCAGCAAATCTTCTTTCTCTTTTCGAAGTCCAGCCAAATCAAGAGTAAGCTTCTTTAAAAGAGGAAGATATGAAGGTGATTAGAGCTAATCTATGACTGAGTGTAAATTGTACAGGTTGGTCTATCTCATAGTGCCCATTGCTTTGCTCTCACACACATGGGTGAGCCAGACACAAATTTGCCAGCTCTGACTTCTGGGCAGCTGTACTTGTTAGGAGTCAAGCTGGAGCAGGACAAGAGAACAGATGTTAGTGTGTATTCCACTGGGTAGATCTTACTGCCCTCTGTAGCAGCCAAAACACTTCTCATTTAGCAACAGAAATGCAAAGTCCAATTAGCAGATGAGGCTTGTTAGGGCTGTAGTTAAAATAAATAGCATGCAAACAAACTCACTCAGTTTTATCTACTTGGTTGATTATTGATCATCCTAACTGTAATGTTGAGATAAAAGCACACTGAAGTTCCTACATCTGATATTTAAAAGCATATTGTTGTTAAATCAGATATTGGGACTGTTTCTAAGATGGAGTGAAGAAATACCACCTTAATGTTTTTCCTTCTCCTTTGTCAATCTAGTCAGCAGAACATCATCAAATTGTATGAGCAGAACAACTCAGAGCACACTGTGAGTAGCTGCAGCATGTTTCTTGTTTTGTTTTGTTTTTACCCTAAAACTTATAAAATAGCAGTCTTACATAAGGAACAATTACACAAAATGATTCTGAGCTCCCTCTGAGGAAAAGATCCTTCCTTGTTATGGATTCCAATTAGGAGTAGCAAATGATGTTGCCAAGGAGTTAAATTGTATGGTAATATAAATATGTGATATGCTATATTGAAAACTATATGTAAGCACAACTTACAGAAACTCTCCCAATACATTCATGTTTAAATATGTCTTCATATATATCAGCACACACCATAAATATGAACACTTAATACAATGAAGTCACACCCAGAGCTTCAAAGATTTGACAAAAGAATATTGGCAATATGTTTTAATAGCTTAAAAACTATTTATTTGGCCATATTTTAGCATATGATCTTTTTACATGATTCTATAGATATTTCAGGACAAGTTTATTTATGAATTGTCCATAACAATTAAATTTAAACTTGAACTCCATTTTTTTAAAAAACTGGAACTTTTCTAGATACAATCCATGCTTGAATCCTACTTTCTCTCTCTAATTCTCTATGTCCATTCAATGTCTAGTTATCTATATTAGGAACTACCACGGAGACTACAGCAAGAACCCTTCTGCCTGTTTCCCCACCCCCAACCTTCCCCGACCTTCATGCCACTTCCCTACTTCCTAAAGCCACACTATGTTATCACCTCCTCTGAAGTTCTTACAATGGTACTTTATGCTAACAATAAACTTCAGCTGTTAAGAATAGAAGACTTAGCTTAGTTTGTGTTAGATTAGAGCTAATCTATGATTGTGAGTATGACATCCAATGATGTCACCTGAAGTCAGTCTTGCCTACTACATCCCAGGTCTATCTGCCACTGTTGTGAGAACTCCTTCAGCCAATAGCTTCCCCATCTGAAGCTCAACACATAGTACTTAGCTTAGCTCCTTGTGCCTTTAAGAACTTGTGATTTTGTTTATTTCTTTCATTCATTATTTATTAAAAATTACCACCTCCTCCCCTCCTCCCATTTCCCTCCCACTCCCCCCACTCCCTCTCCCCCTCCCTCTCCAGTCCTAAGAGTAGACAGTGTTCCCTGCCCTGTGGGAAGTCCAAGGTCCTCCCCCCTCGATCCAAGTCTAGGAAGGTGAGCATCCAAACACACTAGACTCCCACAAGGCCAGTCCATGCAGTAGAATCAAAACTCAGTGCCATTTTCCTTG
>LOJH01014004.1:0-23242 GCA_001685095.1 Ellobius talpinus | reverse complement strand
CACACACACACACACACACACATGCACGCACACACACTCACACACTATTTGTCCCACTTCAATTAATGACATAAATGTTTATTTGACTTAAGGCAAATCAGTGCTCACCTACTTTTCTCCTGAATTGAGGTCAAAATGTTCAGTTGCGAGTAGAATTAAAAAGAGAGGGCAAAGAAGGCTAAGAGACTAGCTGTGTGCTATTTATTTCCACGTTTAAGATTGCCCCAGTGCTTTTCAGTGTTCTAGCTCTTGTTAACATCACAGTATAAGGTAAAGCCTGTAGAGACAATATAGACAGGTCTCAGATGTCTTACTGTACTTGGAGAAAATGTTCTTTATGAGAGATACCTAATAAATGTGTTCATGTTGTTGTTGTTACTGAATTGTAAAAGGTACAATATTTTGTCCTGTCTTTTAAATGATGGATTATGTTTTATTAATAGGTTGCAGAGATGGGAGTGATGCTTATGACATATAATATAATAATGAAGGATGCATTTCTAGAATTAACTGTTACAGGGAAAGTCAGCATGGTAGGGAAGTCTACCTGCATCCATGTCTTAGGCAATAGTAACTAAATTCAGGATATTTGTTTTACTTTCGCTTTTCTTTCTTCTTTCTAATTTCTTTCTTGGCAGGAGGTATTTTAGGGAAAATATACTGCAAGGAATCCTCTAACTAAATAAACATGGAATGTCTGTGATGACACTAAATTTTCCATGATAAAAGTCCACAGTATTAGGTTTGGGGGAGCTGCCCAGTGCCACAGCAGGGCAATCATATGTGGCTTCAACACCAAGAAGGCACTGTACACTGAAGAAAGAACCTAACACTGGTTGAAGTGAAAGATTAAATGTTGGCTAATAAGCCTCTCAGGCACAAAAAGGATATATTGATTCAGTTTGCCATAGCAGAGAGAATTCCTTTGCCTAGGAGTATTTGATGAAGGCATTTAAACCCTTGCTGTATATGACTAACAGTAAAATCCTTTCAACTTGGATTGGGATGTGCGTGCACATTCAAGTTCAGCCTTTTGAAACTTGCCAAGTGCGTGTCTTCCAGCTTCTGTATGCGTCTGTAGTTCTTGTGCCACTCTGAATAGAAAGTCGACTTCCCGATTTTGGAAAAGTTGGCTATCTTTATCGTTTGTTCATCCAGTCACCATGTCGTGTTTCTGCCTTGGTTTTAATTACCCCAATAAGATATCTATTTAAAACATCCCTGATTTTTGTCGTTCTTTTGCAATTTTAAATATATATTTACTTCTTTCATCTCTTTTAAAGCTGATGCGAATTTCGGGATGCTCCAGTAATATTATCAGATACATTTCTTTTCTTTACATAGGAATGTCCACTGCCTTACAGCAGAGTTGCTCTGTGTTCATGCAGGTGTGTAGTCAGTGGTTGGTTGATATGTGTTTGAAACTTTTATCAAATTTTGGCAATTTATATATTAATGAAGGAAACGATTTTAGATATTTGGCAATTTATATATTAGTGAAGGAAATAATTTTAGATATTCAAATTTCATTTTCTTTTAATCTTTAGTGTAGCAGCAAGGGAACAAGATTTATAGCATATGGGACTGAAAAAAGAAAGAGATAAGGAGCTGCATTAACACCAGAAGTCTGACTTACAACTGTGTTTCTTTGGCTAGAAGACTATCTTAGGAATAGATTGACAAAACAAATATTTTCCTGTTTGCACAGAATCATTATCTGATATTTTAAAATGGCATTTCTTCATCCTGTAACATCTGTAAGACTTTTTATGCAAATGAAAGTGTGGGTTGTCTGTCTTCCACCCATTAGTCTTATTTTTCTGTCAGAGACTTTTCTTCCTCATGTGGTGTGGAGATGAGAAAATCTTTCCTGCTCTTTAGAAGTCATGCAACATAAGCTGTTTTGCTCTTGTTGACTTTGTTGTTGTTTCGTTTAATTTCAGGTTCCACAGAATAAGGAACTGTGTGGCAGGAGTAGATTTTCAGGGAATCTTGTACTGGACGGATTATTAAGCAAAGACTTCAAATGACTGTTGCGTCACTAGCAGTCATTAGATCATTAGGCTGTAGCAACTTTAGAGAGACCAAATTTATACATCCATTACTTTTAGATAATTGGTTTTAAGCAATGGGAACTTTAGTATTTATTAAACCTGTACTAGATGAAGTTATATTTTTATCAATATTTTCTTTTCTTGTATTGAACGTGTTCCAGTGGACATGAGAAGAAGGGATAGAATTCTAGATGTGGAATTCCAAATGCTAAAATCCTTTGTTTTCCCCTTTGCCTGGCATCATGAGAGGCATCCACTTACTCAGGTGAAGTAGCTACTGGCTGAGCCTCCCTCCATAAGGCTGAGTAGCTGGGCTGCAGCAACTGGAAAGCTATGTCTACTTCCATGTAGCAGACTTAAAAGCAACTTAGTACATGATGTTCCTATATTTACACCTAAATTCACCCAGAGTAATTAAACTGTGATATACTGACCCAGAGACAAGCCAGAAAGGGGAGGAAAATGATGACCAAAATGTGTCTTCCAGTTCCTGGAGCTGTGCCTTGTAACCCAGCCAATCCCTTCAGAGCTGCAAGGAAATGGGAGAGGGACAGAAATGAGAGAACAAACACATTGTGTGTGAATGATCATCTTTACACCCTTCAAAGAGGTGGGGCCAAAAAGGATGACAGAATATTGATACCATCTTCTTCACCCAGGCGACCACAGGCAGTCTTGCCTTAGGCCGTTGTGTGGTAGCACTGGAAACATTAACCTTGACCTGGTGGCCAGAACACCTCTTGGAATTTGAGGAATTGAGAACATTGGTCCTTTGGGGTATAAAGGATTCAGGCCATGCCATAGAAATCCTAGTAATTTAAAATGAAAAAACAAGCAGTATATGAAATACCCTCAAAACATGGTAGAAAGTAGGGATTCGTATCCGCCAGACCTTTTGTTCCCATGAATTCTGATGACTTCAGTGTTGGGGATTGAGTCTAGTGAACTACTGCTACCCAGGGCTCCTTTCTAAAGAGTACAGGAGCTCCTACCTGAGATCTAGCCACGCTAAAGCCCCTCAGCCAGGGCCTTACCTTGGAATATGAAATTGCCAGTCACTATATAGTTAACAAAGCCACAGACAGAAGATTCCAATCTTCTGAAAGAACGATTCCTACTCCCTTAACTCTCAAACATCCGTGGATAGTTCTCCTTGGAAGAGAAGCCAAGACTTAGCCAGAACTCTGAGGGTAAGGACATCTAAGAAACCTAGCTCTTGGGCTTCAGGCTCCTGTGTAGCTGGGAGAGTGTGACAATAAAGAGTTGTCAAAACAGGCTCTTTCTCTCAAGGAACCTATCAGAGGTAAGTGAAAGTTCTTAAAGGGAAAGGATAAACATATTTACTACTGAGAAATTTTAATGCCAGGTACTGTCAATTGTATATAATCTGTATCCATTTGTAGAGGCTTGAGAATTTTTCTGAGTGCCTTAGATGAAAAAAATTCAGTTTTAAGGGCCCCACAATGCTCTAAAACCTGATAAACCATTTCTCTAGCTAACTAGGATATATTTTCTATTTTTAAAGAAAGGAATTCGGACATCAAAATAAGATCTTTGTACAAAGTACATGTATAGCCAAATTATTTATAATTTTGCCTTTGGAGAAAATATAAGCATACCTGTTTCAGAAGAAACGTGTATTGTGGCATGCTGGTAAAGGCCCTAGCCTTCCCTATCCTTTTGGGAACACATCAGTGTTCCCTCACACACTGTCTCCATCTGTCCCTTTCCCTGTGTGCTTTAGAAATTTGCAAGTCCAGTGTGCAGACTTGGAGCCGAATGCTCCATCAATACCACAGGAACTTCACGGCTCACCTTTGTGAAAAGACATTTTCACAGAGGCGTGTAAAATTCTTATTGCCAACTAAACATTTCCCACCTCCTGTCTGAATAGAAATGGTTCTTGGGACTGCCTGTCTTCTATAACTAATGAATCTGTTCCCATTTGGCAGCAGATAGTCACTCCCCGTGCTTGCTATCTGACAAGCGTTCCCATAGCAACATGAAGGCGATCTGTTTAGTTCCTTTAAATATTGAAATTAGAGCCTGAGAAAAACATATATGGTATTATGTCATCTTATAGCACCTACCAAGGCTGATTGGAGTCACTGTGGGGGAAGGAAGCTTGCTCAAATTAATGAAAATGTTACCATTTTTAAATAAGACGAAGGGAGCCCTTGAATTCGAAGTTGTTATTTTAAATTTCAACAGAAATTCAGGTTTTCATTTGATGTTGGCAGATCTGATTTCCCACGCTCATTTCTTCTTCATTTCCCAGACCTGCCCTCTCGTTACCTACTTGGATGCCTCATTCACACACATAGCCTAAGGAATGTCTACATTTGTCTGAAATTAAAATTCTGTAAAAGAATAGATACACCCTGAATATACAAAACTCAAGAATGGTTTGTTGACTTCCAAAATGAAAACTATACCCCCATCTTTCTTCTTTAAACAACAGAATAGTCAAAAGGTTTCTGCTGCTGATGCGTCTCCCACATACAGCCCCAGTGCAAAACATGACGTCACAGAAACCAGCTGTGGCTCCTTAAACACAGATGCATTGTAGCTATCCTGTGAGAGCCCTCTGCACACACACACACACACACACACAGATCCACATTGCTTATCCCGTGAGAGCCCTTTGCACATTGGATGTGGTTGGATTCCCACATCTTTTCTTTATACATAAATTTCCAGCAATCGATTTTTGCTTGGGCTGGTGAAGACTAGCCATGGAAGGACTACAGGGATCACATTAGCCCATTCCCTCCTTTGGGGGAAAGATTCAGACAGAAAAGAATGAGTTATTAGTATGAGCCAGAGCTTGTGGTAAAGGATTAGAATTACTGCCTATCAGTGGTCTTTGTTAATGGATTTTCCATGGTGAAATTAATATGGCTTCTTCGGGATTTTGTGAGCCACTTCATCATCACAGGCCTTGCTGAAGTTTGTACTTGCCATGCTATTAAATTATATGGCGCAGTGTGTTTTCAATTAGCACACAGAGTGGGGCGGGCACGTAGCAACATACGTTTTGACTTTTTTCTTTCGTGTGACAGTTTCCTTCTCTGCTTTCCCAGAATGCCTGTCACCTTAGCATATCTTCCAGCAATGCGCACATTAGTGTTTTCTGCTGGAATCACACAGAATAGTTTATGGAGAGCTCCAGTTTTTATCACTCTAAGAATAATACTGCTCCTAGCAGTGGCCCCGTTTCTATGTACAGATGGTTTTGATGTATGTATTTCAGGTATCTGGAGCAAGCAGAAAGAAGCAGTCCTGGCTCATTCTTATTTTAGAATTAGCCCTACATCCATAAATGCACATTTTTCTTTCAGGAGTTGTGTGGCGCTGTCATAAGACAGTATTCCGTGAAGTTTTAAAATAGTGACAGCACAGCACACTGTGCAAAAATAATTTTAAAACTAGGGCCGTTATGAGCCTTTCCATATCCATTTTACTTCATAGAAACAGTGCAGCTGTTCAGTAGATCATTATCAGCCATTAATAAACAGAGCCTTCGTCCTGTGGCCTCACAGGGCCAGGCCACCTGTTTACTCAATCGGAAAACCTATGGTCAGATAATAGTCATATGATTGAACTTGTTCTTTTGGGGAGGAATGGGTGGATTACTATAAAATCCCAGCTGGCTTGCTCAGATATAATATAGATCCAGGTGAAATCGGGAGTTGGACACTGTTAGCCATATATGCTAGGGTGGCATCGGAGGGCTGTTGTGGTGAGTCAGAGGGTGAGGGGACACACACACACACACACACACACAGAGAGAGAGAGTTCACGGCTGCCTGCTTGATTTGATCAGTGTGGTTCTCAGAGAATTGCTGGCATCTGAATGGCCTATCCAGTGCCACATTTTTTCCAGCTAAGGCGTTCCCTCCTCTGGGGCCTTAGTCCAAGCTGCCAGGATTGAATTGGCTCACATCTTGGCTGAATGATGTAGCTTCAGGATTTGGGCCATTTCCCTAAAACTCTCAGGGACTCAGTTTCTTATCTGTAGAAGGGATATGGCAGTAACACCTGCCTGGGGGTACCACGAGGCTTAAGGCAGCTAAAGCTCAAAGTCAGCTAAGCCAGCGGCTTTAATCATGGCTTAAGTCGCTTATACTTTTGGAGCTTTAGTTTTTGCCATTCATAAAATGGACTATCAGGAGTAGAGATTCAATAAAATGATCCTACTTCAAAGTCTTTTATGGTCCTGGGTCTGAATTAACCTCACTCATCAAAGTGCTTCAGCTGACTTGCATTCAACACTGCATTAACAAGTTCAACCAAGCTTCTCCTAAGTTTGACAAAGAGAAATCTATTCTAAGGCCATACATGTTTCAAAATTTAGTCATAGACTGGTAGAATTATCAGATTCATACACATACTGTTTATCAACACCAGCTCTGATCCGTACAATAAAAACCACCCCTGACTGAGGTCACCAGTGCCAAGAAAACCTTGGCGACCCACCATGTGGTGCCAGGTTCTAGCTATCCTCCATACATGTCTTCAGACCTTTGATACACAGGCCCAAGACTTAATCGTGAACCTGAAACCAAAGCCCTCTTAGCACATCTGTTTTCTCACCTAAACCTTAGGACCATTTTTGGGGTCTGTTTTCTCCAGGACTGCATTGCCTGCTGCACCGGGCGGCAGCAGCAACATTCTCCCCAGCTACCTCAGGCTCCCACTGGTGAAGCCCAAAGCCGCTTCCCTAGAACACTTTCTCTCTGCTCCCTGCTGCACTTCCAGGGGTTGCTGCGAATACCAATGAGCCTGGCGAGCCTTGGGAGCAGGCCAGGGGCCAGCAGATCATCTCTGCCTCAATCCATCTTTCTGGATTGGAGGCCATTTCTGGGGGCCTATTTTCTCTCTCAACTTTCCGGTGATTATGGAGCTGTAATCACTGCCCAGCACATGTGCCACTGACGCTTTTCCTGCAAAGCACTGTCGAAAAATTAACAGTGAAGTTTTTGTCATCAGTGGGCCTTTCTCTCTCAGGCACCGTTTATAGCAGCGGGATGTCATTTATGTCGATGCAATGATGCTGAAGCCGTTGTAGCTCTTAGATACTAATTGGAATCAGACTATTCTAGAAACTGAAGACCCCAGTGTTTGTCTGCTGCTCCGGGAATCATGGAGGATTCATGGAGCATTTTCTAGAATAAGGCAGAATGACAAACTTTGATTTAGAGACACAGTGACTAGGCACCCAAACCTGCAAAGTAAGAAAGATCGCTGAGGAAGAATATTGAGGGGCAAACCCATCCCTCAGCTTTCCTGAAGAGGTTTCAGAAGATACAGAGCTTCGCCTAGATACAGCCTAGCACAGGTAGTGGCCAGACTCCTAGACCTTTGTTTTGGACCCTTTGAGATGTCTTACTCCTGTTGAAGGTGGGGGGAGGGGGCATGCTCCTTGTGTTGAAAACGGTCTTTTCATTTTTCTTTATTTTACATCTCTCCTTGGCTACCGATGCCTTGCCTCTGAAATCTGTTTGTATCTATTTTCTACTTCCTAGTTCTGTTTCCTCCTCCCTGACAGCTCCCTGCAGTGCGAAAGGTACATAGAGCCCTGATACTCCCACAGAACTCCTGCGGAGAGTTGGATGTTCAGATCGCCAATTCATAATGTTCCCATAACTGGTCGTTTGTTTGTGCACCTGCACTTATAGCATTCTTGGGTGCACTTTGCATACAGAAATCTATGTCATCACTTCATGTGCAAGTCTGAGGCCAGGACCTTTGTCTAGGAGAAAACAAACGACCCTGGAAACAGAAGCGTGGAGCTTAGAAGCTTGCTTCCCCAGACTGACCTCCTAACTCTGTACCCCAGAAAAAAATTCAAAACGAGAACACTTGGAGATCACTTGGGAAAAGTTGAAACTGTGAACATTAAATCTGGGATTGCTAAGGGGCTGTGGCATTTGTCTCTTTTCACATTTTTTTAGATTAATTTTCTAAATTGCCATCTTTTTTGCATTCCAGATCCCTGATTTGAAAATGACTCATCCTTAGTTTTAGACATCAGCTGAGGGGACTTAATGAAGCTGGTTTGTGGCCTCCCACAGCTGGGTCCCTACCCACCAATCTCCTATTCTTTCCCTGAAGAATATTTCAGATATGACCGCATTGGTTTGTTCTGTGTCCCTGGACTATATATCTCCCCCATCTATGTCTGTTTCTGACTTTCTCTCAAATGACTTTCATTTGGGATCCTCTGGCATCTGTGCTGAGACTCTCTAGGCTTGACCTGTGGCAATGTGGGGGTGCTCTCTGAGCCGAGGAGTACACCAGAGACTTACGTAAGGGAATGTCACTGCTTCTATTATTTATGTCTATTGACACAGAAAGGTAATTGAATTAGGACCCAGCGAACACTGAAGGGCCATTCAAGTATTCCAGTTCAGTTGCTTATCTGTGATACCCTTTTGCTTTAGGGAAGGTTTCCTGTTTTACTATGAAAGCTGTGATGGAATCAGAGCAGTGTGAGATTTTGATTGGCTGTGAAGCCTCACTCCCAGGAGCCTTTGACCTAAACCTAGTTTCCACTTCTAAAAGCCTTTCCTGGTGGTTACGAGAGCAGACACAGTGGTCAGCTAGGCAAGAGCTCCCCAGAAATATCATCATCTGTCCATTATTTGACTAGTAGTGTTGGTGAGGTAACAACGACTTTGGGGGTGAGTGTGAACATATTTAGCATATTCTGCATTTAAAAGGCGTTTCCTGCTTTGAAAATGAATTCTATCTCAAGCTGGAATAAAAATCATCTCCTATGCCCTTAAGCGATGAGAAGGCACTTAGTATAGGAGGTGGCTCTCCTTGCTGCTCAGAGTGGGAACTGACAACAAAGAAATCATTTGTGCTTGACAATTCCTTACGCTATCATGCAATTATCCCTTCGCACAGAAGCCATGGCCAAATGGATCTACTCCCCAGAGAGGCACTATCTCTCCTGGCTGAGCAAACACTAAGGCTTAAAGGCTCAGAACCTTGCACCTCCCTCATCCAAAGTGGTTGCTTCCCTCCCAGGAAAGAGGAACAGGCACCAGGCAGTAAAGTAGGAAGGCTCCCCCCCACACACCTCTCTCTCTCTCCCGCCCCTATTTGTGTCCTGGAAAAGCCTTCTGAAGTTTGCAGTGGGATGGGGTGCAGGGCTGGCTGTTCCAGTACATGAGTATATGAGCTGACTTTCACTGGTGTCTTCATTCATCCTTTTCAAATTTCCTCTTTCTATCTATCAGCCATATATTAAATATATGCCTAGTCAAACACAAGCTGGCTATCAGACACATTGACAAGAAAGCGAGATGAGATGTATTCTTCCTAAGAAGAGGTTTTCTTCCTTTAGCATAGCACATTGAATTGAGTCTTAAATTATTTCTCAAGGCAATGAGGCAGATTTGCATTGGTGAAACTCCATGCCGAGTAGGAAAAATTTGCAGTGTTGGCTTGCAATTCACAAAGTGGAATTACCCCAGGTCCACAGGGGTTCTTTCGCAGAGGCCAAGGGACCGGCAAAGGTGGAGCCTGGCAATTCGGCAACTCCAAGCCACTCCATGTTATCTCAGATATAAGGTGGTGGACTTTATGTCACCACTAGAAGGTCCTGTGCTTCTTAGATGCGCTGGAAATTTTTTCATTGTCCCAAAGCACAGAGTGTTGTTGTCCACCCATTTTACAAGCTTAGGAGTGGAACCATTAGGGAAGTTAGTTGTGTGCAGAGTAAGACAAATTACTCACCAAGAGAATGTGTATGTGTCTGTGCGTGTGTAGGCCAGAGGTCAACTTTGGATGACTTCAATTGCCCTTCACCTTCATTACTTTATTTTCATGGTCCAGGGTCTCTCACTGAATCTGGACCCCATTGATCCTGGTAGGCTGGCTGGCATTCCCCTGCCTCTGCCTTCTCAGTGCTGGGATTGTCGACAAGTGTCACCTGACACTGCACTTACATAGGTGCCCGGCACCCTAACTCTGTGCTCATGCTTGTGCTTGTACACATGTCCCTTACCGAGTCATCGCTGAAGCCCGGCAAATACTATTTCCATAGAGTAATCTTTTCATGAGATTTTTCAGATTTCATGAAATATGCTAAGAAATAATTTGCAGAGAAAAGAAAGATTCCTGCAAAATGGGGAGGCAAGCCAGCATTATTTATGATAGAGATAACACAAGTACATATGATAGGTTTTAAACCTAAGTTTGTTTTAACAGAAGATAGATAATTTGCCCCTTGTGAGCTGATTCCTCTTCCTCCTCCTCCTTCACCATGAGTTTTAGCCAGTAATTTTTCAAAGAACAGCAGACAAGTTTATGTATATTCTCAGGTCTGTTCTTGCATTAGAAATGACTTATGTTGGTAACCTGGCCATGATCCCATGCAGGAAGTGCCCTCAGCATACACTGCTTCCCAAGACCATGGTTCTGAGAGTTGATTTTCTTGAGTCTTGTCTTTGTTAACTGAGGCCGACCAGGTCATCTAAGACACCTTTCTCCCAGCAAGATAAGCCACAGTGCTTCTCCTGAGGCAGAATGCCTGGGTAAGTGTTAATAGGAACCTTCATTGAGTTCTTTAATTGGAAGCCCTAATTAAGTCCTGCCTCGATCTCTATCTGTTGGTACTTTGACATCCTTTCTGTTGGCCCTGTTCTTTGTTCAAAGCCTTTTCACAACTAAACAAACACATACCAGGAATTGCCTGCAACTTTATATTTCATGCGCCCAAGAAACAATGCTGTTTTAATCTGCTCATGGGCTGTTGAAATGAGTGGTGTGAAGACAATAGACCCAGTAGGGTAGCTCTTGCCAGTAGTTGAACCTCACAGAGGACCCTCCTTTATTTGGTACAGTATCATGCTTTGTTTAGGTTCCATGTTGAGAGAAGTCCAAATTCTTTGCAGAGGATCTGCCTCGTGCAGACTCGTGCACAAAGGTTCTGCCCATACAGGTCTGGCCAGTGGCCCTGCATCAGACCCTGGGTATCTTTTGTATTGGGATGTAACCCAGTGTGGGTTGGTAAGTAGAGAGGGCAGTTCTCCATGCCCCGTGTGGCTGTACCTGCTAGGCTTCCTCTCTGCTGACCTTTCAAGCTCCTCTTTAACACAGATACTTCTCATTCACCCTTTGAGTCTCCATTTAAATGTCACTCCTGTTGGGGAGTCATTCCTTAGCCACAGAAGTATACACTCTGCTGCTTCCATGACTTTCCCTTTCCTAAGATTAGTGCATTTAAATGCACTCCTAATCAAGCATTCCCTGGCCTGTATTATCTATGTTCCTTTCTAGACTTTTTTTTTAAATTGCTTTTAATTTTTGTGCTTGCTTGGCCATATCTCCCTCTCCATTGTGTAATACTGTTCTTGCCTCATGGGTCGTTATCTCAACTATTTGCTGATTGGTGGATTCACTGATAAAAAGAAAAAGTTGAGCAAGGACTGAGCGATTTTAGGCAAGTTAACCCTTGAGTTCTGTTATCGCACTTCGGGTTACTTTTTTTGTTGCTAAATTAACAATGGATTAACAATGGCCTACTTTCTTACTTTATAGTCAGAATCACCCTTTAGCATTCTGTAATGCTAGTGAGAAACAGATGTTTTAATTACTGCCTTCAGCAGAAGTGGATCAGTTGGATTGAGTCTGGACTGGCAGTTTTTAAAGATAGTTCATATAAAAAATGATTCTTCAAGCACCCAGTTAATTCAAGATTAATTGCTTTACTTACAAGTAGTTTTCTTAAAAATTCTCAGTTGCCGTGACTGGACAGATGGTTCAGGCTGCTGACTTTTCTGAAGGACCTGGGTTTGATTCTCGGCCACCACATGGTACCTCATAACTATCTATAACTCCAGTTCTAGAGGATACAGTGCCCACTTCTGGCTTCTTTGGGCACTGCAGGCATGTGGTACACAGATGCACATGCAGGCAGTCACCCACACAGATAAAAAGAAATAATCTTTTCAAATGTCTCATTGGTGATTTTCTTCTCTAGTCCCAGGAAATCTTCCATTCATTACCTTCTTTTGTCTCAGTGAAGCACATGTATTTTTTTACATTTAAGGATGCATTAAAAACCTTTTAAGGTGGTTCTCAGTTTTTAAGATAGGTGATTTGGTTATGTGTATGTGTTTCTGCATATGTGTGGATGGCTACCCAACTAACAGGAGGTTGTGAGCTGCCCAGCATCAGTGCTGGGAACCAAACTCTAGTCCTCTGCATGCAAAGCATCCATTCTTAAGCTTTGAGCCCTTTCTCCAGCCCCAAAGATGCATTTTGTATTTGTTTATTAATTTACTCAGCAAATATTTGACAGCCGTTCTCAAGTTCTGGGTCTTCAGTGATCCCGCTGAAGTTATCATTCTTCAGAGTACATACAGACAAAGGAACACTGTGGCTTTGCTAAAAGTTGAGAATAATCTATATTTCTTTTTTATATGAAAATGAGTGAATATTTCTTTGCAGAAATGTAAATGTGTTGAATATAATCATAATACAATTTTAAAGAGATGACAGTTGGTCATAACCAGCAAATCCTGAATGGTTCTTGATCAGGGTCCCCAAGGCAGAGATAACGTAGCACCATTAAGAGTGTTAGTGGCAGTTAAAGCGATGTCTAGCCAAGCATGGAATCTCGCGCAATCTCATGCCTGCAATCACAGCTCCTGGGAGGCTGAGGCAGGACGATCTTAGTGAGTTCTAGACCGACTTGGGGTAGAGGCTGATGCAGGCTTGGCAGAGCTACATAGTAAGCTTTGCTGTGCAACTAAACAAACAACAAGCAACATCTGGGATTAAAAATAAAGCCACACGGCCACACCAGCATAACTTTACTTTTCTTTTCGGTATCATAACTCTTAAATCATTTTGATCTTGGTTATGGGATTTTTTTCCATTAAACAAACTTTGGTGGCTACATAGAACTTAATAATGTAGGAGGTTGGATCTGTAAGGTATACACATGAAAAAGGGAGAGTCACTTAGTCCTAGAACTGGGGCTGAATTTGTTTCCTCCGAATAACTTGTGTGCCACAAAGAAATCGAGTCAGAAGGGGGAAAGTAGTACTGTGGGAATGCTGTAGAAGAGGTAATTACTTTCTTCCCTGTAGTGTGCCACACACAAACCATCTTTATTAGTGTCCTTTCTTCAATGGGGAAAGGCTTTGCTTCTAGTGAGTTGAATGGAAAATGATGACAGGTGATGACTTCTCTGGCACCTTTGTGACAGTATGGCTACATAAAGTATTTTGGGCACAAAGCAATATCACACATTTTCTAAGTAATTGTGTGATGCAAGCAGGGCAGGCGTTAACTTTGTTTAGGAACTGAGGAGCAGAGGAAGTTTTTGTTAGGAGAGTGTGCAGCCCTTGCTCAGGTCTTCCGTCTCTGTGCGGTATTTTCTTTATACTGTGCAGTGCTGCCCTACACTCTCAGAATTTTGGAGCTGAAGAGCTAAGCAGAACAGTCCGAGCGTTTACAGGAATTCTCAGGCAGCCGGATGCAGGGTGCTGGATGCACCATGGAATAAGCTGATGAGCTCAGTGAGCTCTCGGGAGCCCTTGGTTCTGAGTTTATGGATTCAGCTGAACACAAATCAGAACTGTTCAGAATACTGAACTCCTGTTGTATTGAACCCACAAGATGTAAAGATTAAAGTGTAACAACCATGTATGGCACTTATTCGGTTGATTTGCCATTTTTGAGACTGAGTCTCCTTTGTAACCCTGAGTGGCCTAGAACTCGTATGTAGACACTGCCCTATAACTTGCAGCAACTCTCTTGTTTTTGACTGCTATTCTGTAATCTAGAGATGCCCTAAAGTTTATCAGAGGATGTCCATATGCTATCTGCAAATTTCATAAGGAGAGTAAGCATCTGTGGATTTGTTGTTGTTGCTGCTGCTGTTGAGGATGTCTGTGAGCCCCTCAGCTGTGGGTATAAAGGCATGAGTTTAAAATATTTTGTCTTATCATTTTTTCTAAGATTTATTTCTTTAGTACGGTGTTCTGCCTGCATGCCAGAAGAGGGCACCAGATCTCATTATAGATTGTGAGCCACCAGGTGGGTGGCTGGGAATTGCACTCTGGACCTCTGGAAGAGCAGCCAATGTTCCTAACCTCTGAGCCATCTCTCCAGCCCAAGGCTCTCTCATTTTAATAACAATAGACATATTCTGAATCTTTTAATGTTCTCTGCATTCCAGTGAGATTATTCGTTCCTTACCAGTCTTTATAAATAAGGGAGGGTAAAGTTGTGCACATGAGAACTCTGTCCAAACCTATGCAGTGTGGTTTAGAGATGGAGTTCCCAGGCTCTGGATGGAGATCATTCCATTTCAGATCTGGTGTGACCACCCATGTGACTTTGTATCATTACACTGTTAATCTTAGCTTTAGATTGCAGATCCACGAACTAGAGTGGTTGGTGGGCAATAGATTCATCGTGTTTATTTTTGCTTTTCATTACATGTATTTATTTTATTGTGTGTGTGTACATAACTTTTTTGTTTAGTGTGTGTTGACACAATAGTAGAAATAGTTCATTTAGATTAGTGTCTTACTTTCTCCTTTCCCTTTGGAGTTGAATTAAATGGGATCTCAAAAGTAATCTTTTAGTTACATAAGCTGGAGCATTAAGTCAAGTTCTTTTCTTGTTATTACACTAGCTGGTTTTGAAGATGGGCAATGTATCTATAGTAGTGTTTCTGTCCCGAGTGAAGTGAGGCCACAGTTGTGTCTGATCAGGTGTGTCATACAACTTCTCTGCGGTCATATAACCAGTGTGGTGCGAAGCTAATGACACAGAGCGTAGAGCTGCCTCACCTGGAGCCTGCTGAGGGCCCACAGAGTTCACGACTCCTAATTCTCTTTTATCTGGTTTATTAAGTAACTGCTTTTGAATTTAATGTTGTATTTTATATTTGCTCCTGGTTTTGAAGATATAATTGTAGCAATTTCCATAAAGACAGTTCTAAATGTATCAATTTCTGAAAGTTGCTAGTTTTTTTTTAAAGAAAATAGGAACCCTCACCAAGAAACGAAATCTGAAACTGTGTCTTAATGTGATAGACCAGTAAACACGACAAGAACCAGCATAAATGTTTACCAGCCTTCCCTCCCCCTGGTCTCTGACTTTGTTTCTTTCTTCCCTTTTCTCTTATGGGAGACAAGGTCTGAGACTGTGTAGCCCAGAGTGACCCAAGATCCCTTTGCACCAGTTCCCCAGGTGCTGGGATTTTTAGCATGTGCCGTAGTGCCAACTGAAATATATGAACACACGGTGTTTTCAGACTGTGGTTTTCTGGTTTGGAATCTGGTGCTGGGATATGGTAAGACAGCTGCCAGTTCTCTCCCCTTTAAACAAACGCTCAATGTTTACACCCTCCTGGCGGTGTTTTAGGAAGACCTTCATCAGCGCCTGCTGCCCTGCCATTTCCTGTGTGTGATGGTGCAGCTGTGGTCTGAGAGACCATGCCTGCCTAGGCACCAGACCCCCAGACCCCTTTCTGGGAGTCCTTTCCGGCCATCCAGCTGCCGCCTTATTACCTGTTGAGTTCTGCGTACTCATTCATCTAGAAAGTCAGTTAACAAAGCTATTCTGTTAGACGGGATAGCAAGAGATTACTGTCTCTAAAGAATCTTGTCTTTGTAGCTATCAAGAATAAATTATGATAGTGGTTTTTTGCATAGCATCTGAATTCCTATATTTATAAAAATAGATTTCCCTTCATCATCAATATTTTTAATAAATTAATAGACAGTTTAACTAGAGAAGAAAGAGTAGAGATATTTCTGTGAAAAAAATAGAGAGCTGTAAAATTTCACAAATTACAATATTAAGACTGATGTAATTATAAAAATACACATATAGCCCTAAAGGTTGGTGATGTCACAATCACCTTCATAGCTCATTTTTTTAATCTTATAGCTATATCAAAGGGAAGATTTTTGTCTAACATTTTAAAATGTCTTTATAATTTTTGGGAGCTTAGCTATTGTGACAGAAATTAACTTCAATTTATTTTAAGAATAATGCTGCATTGGGTAGACTCTACATAAAAGAATTGTTTTATTTTAGTCATATTTTAGATGAAAGAATTGAGATAAACACTTTGAAACACTATTGTTATGATTTCCTGACAGATGCTGGAAACCATTGGAACTATCTCATTCTTTCTATTTAGGGAAGAAACGTGAACCTTAGGAGACTCAGACAAACTACTTAATTTGCTAGATTGTAGAAATATCTAAACATCCTAGTAACTAAGACTTGACACAACTTGCAAAGAGAGCTCAGCTTATTGGATGTTTTGTTTTTGTAGTTTCTAAATGATAAATTCCAGCTCTTTTACGAATGAACTGTTAGCTGTAGGAGGCAGAAAGTGTGTATTTTAATCTATAAGTGGGGGGGAGGGGCTCATGTGCCTGTCTGTGTATAGTGATGATTACATAGGGGAGAATACAAAGCAGGGGAAATGGCCCTTGTAACAAATCCACTAAGTAGATTTCACATTTGAAAGAGTGACTCTTGGAGAGAATACAGGATGGTTCAATACAGGTTTCAAATAGCAGAGGTAATCATTTCTGAATTACCTGTGTGCCAACATTCCTGTATTATATTTCAATGGACTCAGCTTTTCCTTTTTCTGCACTAGGAACCCTGTATCCTTTTTTAGTTAGTGGCCTTTGATATTGTCAGATAAAAGCCACCCTCTGAATCTTTGATCCTACACTCCTGCAAACTAGCAACCTCTCACTTAGGGTGTTTGAGAAATACTGTCATCAGAGTGTCTTGAATTATTTAAGAATGCTGTGGCTTTTAATGAAATATAAAAGGAATTAAGGGGGAATTTAAATGCATTCTCTACGAGAATAATTTTAAAAGGACTGGAAGATTATCTGTCAAAAAATAAAATGACTAGGCCCTACATCCTTCACTATATTTGTTGTTGAACATTCACTGTATTATATTTATTGGCAGAAGTGCAGTAAGCTGGACTTGGGAGATAACGCAGTGGGCAAACATACCTGATGTTAAAGCAAGAGGACCTGAGTTCTCGGTGTCCATAAAAGGTCTGGGCATGACCACACGTGTCTGAAACTGCCATACTAGACAGCAGAGAGAGGCAGATCCCAGGAGCTAGCTGGCCAGCTAGCCTGACCAAAATAGAAAGCATTGGGTTCAGTGAGAATCCCTATCTTAAATAAGTTGGAGAACAATAGAATAAGACTCCCAGTTCCCTTCCCTGGCCTCTGCATGTGTATGCATGAATATGCGTGCATGCATGCATGCATAAAACATACACACACAGAGGCTTACATGCCCGCTCAACTCCAGTGAGAGGGCAAATCTGTGTTCCGTCCGCAGCTGAACTACCTAGTAAACATGTGTTTCGTTCTCTTCTCCTTCCTTTGCTTTATCCTCTAATCTGACAAATGGATATAAAAGCAGTAACTGTCTCAGATGAGGTTGTACAAACCAAATGAGACAATGTTTATAAGCCTCGGGGTCCAACAGTTAATATATAGTCAATAAAATGTGACTACTTTTCATAATGACCCCATGAACTCTTAACTACATTTCCAAATTCTATTACTTAACATAGCCATCATCAGTAGAGGCCACCCTGGGATGTGGAGAGAATCATGAATGATAAAGAAGTTGCTCGGTAATGCTCATTACCAAGTGTTGTATAACATTTACCACACTTCGTAAATGGTAGCTGGATTGTCGTTCTTCCAGCTTCATCTTACCCTGGTTTGAAGTGCCTCTGGGTAAATCAGAGACGATGAATTCCGTGCCCTTAGGAGCTTTATGGAGTCTGCCTCACTTTAAACACGACAGTGTGAGTGACACTTGGAACTTTCAGCATGACTGGAGGGAAGCATGAACGAACTCTTTCAAATTTAGTTTCCTTATAGCATTTTCCAGAACAGACTGGGGTTTACATATGTTCATGATGGTTGTAGGATGAGCGCTGGGGAAGAAAAGGTTTTTATATGTAATCACGAAAGCCAAGACAGTTATGTTTTCGTAGTAACTTTTCCATGCACACATTTCCCCCTCAGTTGAGATAGGTGTAGTATTTCCCACAGCATAGAGCTTAGGTAAGAAAAGCACTAAAGTATGCAGAAAGGGGAGTCCCTGAAGATCTTCTGGTTTTGGGACACATAACAGTTAGATTTTCCAGAACACAGGCCGTGCAACCCATCAGGCAGTTGAGGAATTGACTGCATCATCTAGAATTTTTATCTTATCTTACAAAGCTAGATTAAGAAAGAAAATACCAGTGTATCTTATAAAACATTGCACATTATTCATAAATTTTATATTTTATATTTTTTTTCAAATGGCTTGCTGTGTTTATTTATATATTCGAGATAAAATCCCATATGGCCCAAGCTGGCCTTGAAATTACTATGTACCAAGGATGACATTGTAGTCCTGAGCCTCCTGCACCTATTTCCCAAGTGCTAGAATTCCAGGAGTCCACCACCATACCTAACCCGGAATGTAATTCAGGATATATTTCAAACCTTCGTTTGTCAAACATTTCGGAAAGCACCACCTATAAGAAAATACAGAGAACCTTGCATACAATTTCCATCATTCAGAGGAAGTTCCAAGCTTGACAGCAGCTTCCTCAGTGTTCTTGGCCAACCTCACAGCACAGCTAGACGATTAGAGCTAAACTAAATAGGACATCCATTCCTTCACTTGACTAAAACTTTGGGTTGCTCAGTTTCTAGGATCTACAGGCACGAACTTGATAAATGCATGGTAAATATCCATATTTGAAATGCTCCAAAAATCTGAAATTTTGGGGGTGTTTATATGACACCATAAGTGACCAGTTTGGCATGCGACATTATGTGATGAGTTGCGGTCAACATGCTTCCGGGTGCCGAGACCAGCATTGTCTTACCCACCCTTAATCCTAGTGTTCAGGAACCTGAGATGGGAGGGTCCCCACTAACCTGGCCTACAGGGCAGACCGGGTCTCAAAACAATAACCGCAACAAAACGGGCACACTAAAACTACAGTGCTAAATTACCTGCAGGTTTGACAGTGAAGAGGACATGAAACATGAGTGGATTGAGTGTTTAGACCTGGGCTTCCCCTGCCACGTCTCACTGTGCGAGTTGCGTGTGTTTTAACATCAAAACGCTTCTGACCGCAAGCATTCAGATAAGGGATGCAGCCTGTACATACGCTTCCCCTTCAATACCCTCCGCAGTGCTAGCAGAGGAGAGAGATTTTTAAACACGTCTAATATACAACTCTGAAGAACTCTTTGCAAAGGATGGGGGCTCACAGGTGAGCTTTGTGAGAACCCATCAAGGGAGCTAGCCTCGAATCTGACCCGAGTTTTAAATGGTGATCAGGTGCTTCCCAGGGTCACCAGAATGATGGGAAAAGCATTCTAAATTACTGGGGCCCAAGGAGTGGAGGTGTTAGAACTTGCTGTATTTGGCAAACTGTTAGGGCTGAGGGTAGGCACAGGGCAGGCAGAGTGCTTTTTTTTTGTAATAGGGGACAGTCTCATTTGCTCATTTGTAACCTCTGCGGATTTCTTTGCATACAGAAGAATGAAAGGGAAAGATGTGCATATACAATGTGCTTTAGTATTGCCCGTCATTAGCTTGCTCCTCTGAAAGGAACAGTATGGGGTGCAAGACTGACTGACGGCAGAACAAGAGGACAGCGTCACACAGGGTCCAGGCAGGCCTTGACCCAAGACGTAAGCAGTGACAGCACAGTTTGTAAAGCAAATCGAATTTCGTAAACATTAAGATGTCTGTGGAAGGTGGTGATGGGTAAAAAGAAATCTAGGATGATTTTCAACTTTCTGGTTTATGTGACTAGGTAGATAATTATGTCACCACCCAAGACACTGTGTATACAAGGGCAGGTCTGATTAAAACACTAGAGATTCGTCTCAGACAACAGGAATATGAGTAGCTTATTTGACATTCCGAGTTGCCCAGTTGTAACAGCTGCCTGAATTCCCTAGAGCACTCCTCCAAAAAATATCCGGTTTAAAGTCCACAGTGAGCTCTGGCTTCTAGTATTCAGTGACCCTGGCTGCTGTTTTGTCACCAGTAAGAAACCATGGGAATACATGGCATCATTAAGAAGGAAGCTGAGTGAAGGCACAGCTGGAGCTGATACTGCCTTTGATGAAAATAGGAGGAAGAGAGACTAGGCAAGTGAGGTGAATGCCAAGGATGCTGTTAGTGGATGCTGAGGGGAAAGGACTACCGAGTGCCTGATGGAACTACCTCAAGCCTTGTTTCCTGTCTGAGTAGCAAGGTGCCATGTGTCCTGTTGCAGTGAGCTAAGAGTCCCACAAAGCTGAGGGAGGACCTGGAAGTGACCACTCTTGTCAGCTTGCTTGGTAGGCAATCAATATCTGTAACAAAAGTGTATTGTAGTGATGAGCAAAGATTTCTTAAAAATACATATTTTAACCTTATTGTGTGTATGTATGAATACTGGTATGTTGTCTGCATATATATGCACATCATGTGTGTACTCTGTGCCTGCAGAGACCAGAAGAAGCTGACAGATCCTTCTTGGACTGGAGTTATAGATGGTTGTGAGTCACCATGTAGGTGCTGGGAAACAAACCCTGGTCGTTATGAATCTTTCCAGTCCCATTGGCAAGATTTTTGGACAATAAAATATACGCAAGTGTTTTCGGAAAAATGGAACGAAATATTTAGAATAACAGTCAGAAATAAGCAGAAGGGTTGAATACGTGTGATGGGACATGGACCCTAGGAAAATAAGAACGCTGGAGTACTGTATGGAAAGGAAGGGCTTCTGATGGCAGAAGAATTAGTAAATGGAGAATGTGCTCCCGGCCTATTTGTGAGGTAGAAATTAAATTCGTGTTGAATGTACTTGGAAATGGACTAGAACCCTCCTGAAGGGTATCTGGGAAAGAGGTTTGGCTAATGGCACAGTAACATATACCAAGGTTAGCTCTACAGTCATGGTCTGTTTCCGGAGCTCTTACATCCCTCATCACCAGGGAATGCCACTCTAAACTGTGACATTTTGGTCATCAGCTGTTGACAATGTGCTTAGACTCTTGAGTTCCCAGCTGCATCTTCGTGAGAAAATGTATTGGACAAGATGATTTTTTTTTCTTCTGGTGCATATATGTTTTGTTTGAGGCAGGTTCTCACACTGTAGCACAGGCTAGCCTCAAGTTTGCTGTGTACATTAGGCTGGATTCGTACTCCCAGCAGCCTTCCTGCTCAGCCTCTCCAGTCTAGTTACTGGGTGTGTCTTGAACGTTCCTAAAGGTTTAGTTAGTTGTTGGAAGATGCGAGGGTGAAGCTAAGCAGGTGAACCCTCCTCGCGGTGTGTTTGAGTGGTAGACATTATACTGCCATCCTCCAAGTCCACCATCTGTGCTTTCCAGAATGTGTGGCTCTCTCCTTCCTCACAGTCTCCACTGCCCCGCTGCTCCCACTGCCTTCAGTTCACTGCAGATTCGCACACCATTCTTCCTGGTAGCCAAGGTCGGCTCCAGACATGCAATCTTGCTAACTGCATCTCCAGGCTCCTGGTAGGAAATTCAGTAACTATCAAATTCTCTGCTTCTTCACAGCTGTCTGTAGATATCCAGGGGACAGGAAGTCTCCCAGTGTAGTGTGTTTTCCTTCTGTGCTGAGTTTTTGATCAAGATCTTAAATGCGTTACCTATTCTTTATGTGGCCAGGTTATTTAGAAAACAACCACAGCTCCCGTTTTCTGTGTTGTGCTTCCTCTAGTTGATCTCAGATGCTTCACCATTTTGTTCTTTCTCTTGTCATTACCTTGCTTATGCCGAGTAACGTTGTTCTCCAACCATTCATTCATTTGTTCTAGAACTTTCCTAACAGGGTCACTGACTGTTTCCTGGGATTGGGATGAATGGAGAAGTCCTGATCTCTGGAATTGTGTTCTAGTAGGGAGAGATAAGCAAATGTATTAAATGTTAATGGTTAATGTGGGGAACGGAGAGATAGCTCACTAGGTAAATTGCTAACTGTGCAAACAGGATCTGGGCTTGGATAACTAGCGCCCATGTAAAAACTCAGCACTGTGGAGGTAGACAGAGATTCTGGGATTCACTGGCTTACTGGCAAGCTCTAAGTTAGGTGAGAGACCTTGTCTCAGACAAATAAAGTGGAGAGCAATAGAGGAAGACATCCTAAGTCCACCTCTGGTCCCCACACATCCATACCTGGTGAACACCCCCGCACTCCCAGGGCTACAGGGACTCACACTTCTACTTAGTAATCAAGATTGTTAACGAAAGCTCTGAAGACCAAAAAAGTATGAGGCTAGGTATGTAAGGAGCAAAAATGTAAGATGGAGAATCTGAAAAGATGAAACCACAGTAGAGTAAAAGATCAGCAGACACATGGCTGAGACAGGTGTGTAGGAAGAGGAAGCGCAGAGGCCCTGAGATGGGCGCTGGCCTTTTAACTAAGGAACCCTGTGAGCACTGTGGCCATGGAGCAAGTAAGGAACTAGGCTACAGGGACCCTGAAGGTTGAGGGTGAGCTGAGGGACAGACATTGAGGGCTTTTTCTTTTGTTTGATTCTAACAGGAGGCCCCTGAAGGGTTTATGAGTAGACCTAAGAAACATTGGTCTTATCATCTTGAGATTATGTTATCTCTGTTTCCATTATGTCTTGGCCTCTCTTCATGAATCACAAGAAACTAAGCCAAACAACTCAGTATTGTTTAACAACAAACTACTATTAAAAGACATCTCCCAGATAACCAAGCTGACACTTTTAAATCTATCTACTATGATTTGCTTTATAGGAGTAGAATGCTAGCAACAGATAATAGTGTTTATGTTCACTTCTAATGTGTGCCTAGAAGGGGCGTCTGTAGATTGAAAGGCAGCCAGTCTTATAATTCCTCAGTTGTATACATTGAAACTGAATATTTTTGGAACTAGCAGCTCTCTACACAGTAGGGCTGATGTCATTTCTCTTTGATGATAACACAGTATTTATGATCTGGGCCCAGATATATTTGACTTTTAACAGAAGTGAATTCAAAAGAAAAGGATGAAAAAAGCTTTAAACAGGAGTTAATAGATTTCTTTCTTTTCTCTCTCCCTTCCTCCCTCCCTTGCTGTCTTTCTCTCCCTCCCTCCCTTGCTGTCTTTCC